>AWUE01016099.1:0-71051 GCA_001974825.2 Corchorus olitorius | reverse complement strand
GAGATTTCCAATATCAACTCAATTACATGAGAATCCCTTTTAAATGGTTAATTTATAAAATGAGAAACCGCGGCGAAACGCGATACCGAACCTAATATATATATAATTGTTAATAGCATCGCCTTAATTGATTTATTGGCGACGGCCTTTATACGAAGATTGGTGACCATCACCATATGCGAAGAGAGGTCAATTCGGCTTTGGATTAAATTCATAGCCGATTGACCATGATTAAAATCTATGGCCATATGGCCATTATATATAAAAGTGATGACAGGATTATACATACATGTATGTATATATGGCATTGCAATTTGATTTTTTGGCAACAAAGATTAAGTCTATCTCCATATGGCTTTAATTGGAAATTTTAAAGCCATTAGCTACTTAAATCTTAACGTTGGCCATAATCTATTTTGGCCACTTGTAGCCCAACTTTGTTCTTAGCCAAAAATTCAACGCCATAAGCCATGGTAAAGGTGCTAACGCCATTTTCTATCCTAGTGGTGTTGCTTGAGATGGCACATGGCAAAGAATAATATTTATTTGCCACCACCTCAACTAAAAGTGTTGGCATTGGAATTAACCTGTGTGGTTTTGGCTTTGAACAATCAGGGCCGAATTAATTAATGTGGCTATGGAAATTGTTAAGGCCAAAATTGCTTACGATGAAGTGAGTAATCATAATCGCAAGTAAACGAAGAAAAATTTGAACAATTTCAACGCTATATATGGCGTTGAAATTAATTTTAAAAATTTTTAGCCAAATTCCTTAAGATGATCAACGTCGGCCTTAGTTTATTTTTTGCCACGTACAAAATAATTTATTGTGTTGGCACAAGTATGTCACCAAGTCAACTATGACAAGAGGAAGAGAGGAGGAATTTCGGCCCAAGACCAATTTCCTTATATACAAGCTCAAGTCCTTTCCTTTTAAGTCAAGGACTTAAGCTTGAAGGACATTGTTTATACCTCAACTTACAATTGAGGGTAAATTGGTCTTCACATGATTTATATCAAGATGAGTGATCAAGATTTGATTACAAATCCTGAAGAGACTTAGTTTCGGCACCACCCTAGTTCTAATAAAATTAGGAATTTCTTGTAATTAATTAATTAAGGCCGAAATTATTAAATAAATAATAATAATTTATGAAATTATTATTATTATTATCCATATATGCCGCCCTATATCAAGGGAGGAGGCAGAAAATCAATTAAAAGAGGTAGTTTCCTTCAATGCTGCTATCAGCTAGGGAGGCAAGCAGTAAAAAGGGAAGTTATATGCCATGTAACCATGAGATGGAAAATATCTCATGAACTCAAATAATAAGGCCCAAAGTCGTCTCCCATGTAGAGGAGAGGCCGCCCTTTTCCCTCAGGAAAGTTATTTTCCTCTTCCTGCAGGAAGGAGGCAGAGAGCTAAAGTTTGTCAGCAAGAGAAACACCTATCTACATGAGAGAGGCATGAGATTTTCAACCTCACACCTCCTCAACATAATCGACCTAACATGGTGAAGAAATCGCCTAGCCCTCTCCCTCTCCCCGGGAGGCAAAACTATAACTTTTGCATTTTGTTCAATTAAAGACAAATTGGTAAATTCGATCAATTGAGGGGGCTATAGGCTGAAATTTCTACCAAGGAGCATACTATGATAATCCTTGAGCTATATAGATCATCTTGGTAAAATTTCACCTTATTCTGACATCGGTGTAAAAACTTATGCCCAATTTTCAGTTAAGGATATTTTGGGGAGTGAAACCAAGTTCACCATGAAGGAGAGATCGACTTCACTTGGAATTTTTTCCATAGTCTTATGGAGATAATATAAGCCTATTGGTGAAATTTTGGCTTATTCCGACTTTGTTTGCAACTTTTGCATTCTTTTCAATTAAGTACAAGTGGCTTTGTCACCCCGGTTTAAGCAATTTTCTTAACTAAGTGTTATTTTCATCATTTGAAGAGCAAAATATGACTAAGTATGGAGAATTTCGTGGCCTTGATGTTCAGATTCTAAGTCCTGATGTTAGAAGGCCACTACTTAGTCAAATTAGTTGATTTCAGCACAAAGGAAGCAACGAAGGCATACTGAAGTGGATAGGAAGAAGGAAGAATTATCCATCAACCATCTAGGAGGAAGATTTCCATCTCCCATCTAGAAGGATGAAGCCTTGACATCCTCTCTTCCCTCTACCAAGTTGTTGGAAGCAATCAGAAGAAGAAGGAAGCTTCATGCACCTTCCTGGGAGCTGTCATCTACCAAGGAGGAGAAATTCACCTTCTTCAGCAAGTTAGGCCCATTGAATGCAAGACCTATGCCGCCCCCTATATAAAGAGATCAAGTCCAGAGCTTCAAACACACATTCACAGATATCACTCATCTCAAAAACCAGCTCCTAAAGCTACAAACTTACTCCGCGCAAAAAACCAAGCTCCGTGCTTATTTTCTCTCTGGCTCTGTGCCCTTTTTCATTTGTTCATCACGAGTTCTTACTCGTTCTTCATATTTTTCTTGTTTAGATCCTGTCTCAGGACACCCAAACACTCTTTAAGTGTTTTTCTCTTGTTTCAATCTTGTCTCCGGACACAAAAACACTGTACACGTGTTTCTCTCTCATAAATAACAATCAAATTGTTATTTTCTTTCAATTTCAATCAAAAACAGATCTCATAGATCTGATCCAGGAAAGAGATTTAGAAGGCCCAGTTCAGGAAACAATTTGTTGTCGATCCAATGCTGTCATAAAGAATTCTCCGCGAAAACTCTAGCAAGAGATTTATGGCGCAACAACAACCATATTCTCCACTAAAGTCCAAGCATCGGTGGGAGTTTTGTCTATGAAGGCTCCTCCACTTGCAGAATCTATGGAAGATCTGTCAAACGGTAGTAGTCCTTCGTAGAAGTATTGGATCAGCAACTGTTCAATGATTTGATGATTGGGGTAGCTCGCACAAAGTGTCTTGAAACGTTCCCAATACTCATGCATTGTTTCTCCATGGCGTTGTTTAATTCTGCAAATCTCCTTCCTTGTACTTAATACTTTATGAGCAGGAAAGTACTTTTCCAAGAACAGTTTCTTAAGGCTCGTCCAAGAGGTGATTGAACCAGTAGGTAAGAGGTACAACCAATCTTTTGCACGATCCACAAGAGTGAACGGAAAAGTTCTTAGCATGAATTGATCTTCAGTAATTCCTTGAATGCTTGTTGATGCACAGGCAATCTGGAAATCAGTAAGATGTTGGTGAGGATCTTCTCCAGGCAGACCATGAAATTTGGGTAAAATCTGATTAAATCTAGATTTGATATCAAAGTTTGCAGTCGTATCTGGGTATCTAATTGCTAAGCGTTGCACATTGACGTTTGGTGCAAAAAGCTCTCTCAGAGTTTTAGGGCCTTCCTCGTTGTCGTTTGCCATGTCTTCTGATGATGTTGAAGCAGCAGATCTAGGAGAATTAGATTGAGAACTCGAATTTGGATGACTCCTCTTCTTGTTGTCGACTTGACTTCTCCTTCCTTAGTGAAAATAGTGTTCTTTCTGGCTCAGGATCAAATTCAAAATCTTCTATACCACTACTTCTTGTGTTTGGCATGCAATCAACATAATTCAAATGAAAAGTTAGTAGTAACAATTCTTAAAAATAAATAAAAATAAAAAATGAAAAAGTAAGAAAATCTTTTTCTTTTTAAAACGCAAAAAGAAAATTTTTTTCCTTTAAATTAAAAAAGCGCAGAAAAAAAAAACTTTTTTTTTAGAAAAAACGCAGAAACAAGAAAAATATTTTTAGGATTAGTCTATTCCTTCCTTCCCCGGAAAAACCAAGAGAAACTTTTTCAGATGAGTCTATTCCTTACTTCCCCGGCAACGACGCCAAAATTTATGATCGGACGTCAACAATCATAAAAATAATCCCCACGAAACCTAACTAAGTAGATAGGGCAAGTAGGGGTCGAATCCCACAAAGAAGGGGAATAGACTTCGTCCAAGATTAACTATTACTGAAAATTCCTTAAGAGTTCTGTTTAGAAATAGGGGATTTAAAATAGCAATTATAAAGAAAGCAATTAAACTAAAAACAAAGCAAAGTAAAGTAAATCTAAACTATGGCAATTAATAAAGAGAACAATAATTAAAAGGCATACTTCTTCTCCAATGGTAGAATTAATCAAACTAATTATTAATCATTGATTTAAAAGATGAATTCAATATTTAATTCTCAATTGATAACTGACCTAGGGAAACCCTAACATGCATATTAGATAAGACTCTTGATCCAGTATGAATGATCCCTTTTATTCTTTAAACAATTACCTCTTGATCCAGTGTGATAATCACTCAAGAACAAAGCATTAAGAACAATTATAATTTATTTTTCACGCATGCTTAACAAGTAAAACCAAACAATAAGCAGATTACTCCACCCACCGATTCAAAAATCCCTTGGAAGGAAGATCCTTCGCCTCCAATTGTTACCTCACAATCAAGCCCGAACGATCCTTCATGGCTTGATTTAACAATCAATCTATCAGATTATATCATTAGCTGCAGTCTAAATCCTTAATCATCAAGGTCATAGAATTAAAGCAGAGATTTAAGAACTATCGCATAAGAGCAAACATTAAATTATAAGCACACAAATCTCATCATAATTAATTGATTAAATTCATCAAAGGATAAGAAGTATTAAGAATTTAGCTACTCATGGATTTTGAAAAACCCATGAGAGGCATAAGAAAACTTAAAGAACTTGAAGGGGACAAAATCTCCTTGCCTTCGACAAGAGTATATCGCATCTCTCTATGCAAAGAGAGGTGTCGACACCCTCAACCTAAAACTAGAGAAAAAACTAGAATATTTTTTTAAAAAAAGAATAATAAGAATTGTATTCTCTAGGGTTACATAAGGTGGCTATTTATAGTGGACTAATTTAGACTCCATCTAGATATAGGAAAGAGGTAGGACGGTTTAGAGGCTGACTTGGTCTCCAAGTTGGCTTAAAAGTCTTCTTAGAACCGAAATCCTAGTGAAAATAGGATCCTGAAAAATTCTAGAATCGTGTAGGAACTTCGACGGTAATTTCGAGCTTGAAGATGACAGAAGTGGGTCTTGGACTTCAAAGGAAAGTTGTAGATCTTGGAATTAGCTTTCCAACGCCTACTCATGGGCCTAAAACGGACATCTGAGAAGAAAGTTATGGCCATTTTACCGAGACTGCGCTGAATCCTAATCCTGTTAGAACTAGTAGCGGGAATATGCGGGAATTGGATATTTCCTTGGATATAGGCGGCACAAATTAGGATTTTAATTCCAATTGTGGGCTTATAGTAGCGGCTGATCTACCTTACGGTTGGATAGATAAATGTTTGGATTTCTGTGATTATTTTTTAACAGGAATTGTTGAATATCAAAAACTTATTACGCGAAATCCTATTTTTTTAGAACGAGTTGAAGGTATAGGTGTTATTGGTGGAGAAGAAGCAATAAATTGGGGTTTATCCGGCCCAATGTTACGAGCATCTGGAATCAAATGGGATCTTCGTAAAGTCGATCATTATGAGTGTTACGACGAATTTGATTGGGAAATTCAGTGGCAAAAAGAAGGAGATTCATTAGCTCGTTATTTAGTCCGAATCAGTGAAATGACGGAATCCATAAAAATAATTCAACAGGCCCTGGAAGGAATTCCGGGGGGTCCCTATGAGAATTTAGAAATCCGATGCTTTGATAGAGAAAAGGATCCAGAATGGAATGATTTTGAATAACGATTCATTAGTAAAAAACCTTCTCCCACGTTTGAATTACCGAGACAAGAACTTTATGCGAGAATCGAAGCCCCAAAAGGAGAATTAGGAATTTTTCTAATAGGGGATCAAAGTGGTTTTCCTTGGAGATGGAAAATTCGCATATGGGCTGAGTATTATCTCATATAAAATATCCAAAATTCCAAAACTTCCGGACTCTTCATGACTTGTCTTCAATCCTTTGCAATTAAAGCTCCAATCTTCAATTCTTGCCTCTTGAGATAATTCTTCAATCATCTTCAATTCTTCAAATTATCTTCAATAAATCTTCAAACACGAACTTCAAATCTCCAAATCTTCAATCCAAATTGCTAAGTCCATATTTATGCAAAAAGTCATCAAAATAACTCCAAAAAGAGTGAAAAACAACAAGTTTCCACTTTTTTTGTCTTCAAGACCTAAAAACACAAATACTTATAAAATATGGTTAAAATACACATAAAAATAGTAAAAAACATAGGAAAATGACCATAAAAATAGGGTTAATTTTGACTCGATCATTCGGCTTATTCCCATATTGGTCCAACCCATTTCTTTGGGCTCGTGTAAGCCCATATGGCTTTAATGATATTCAATTGTCAAGATTGGTTTGCTAGCCAAAATCTAACGGCTAGTATTAAACAAGGCAAATAAGGGTTTTATCATTTATGGCTTCGTGGCTTTGTAATTGGGAATTGTGAGTAGCGGCAATTTGGAATTGGTAGAAAGCCAAGCAGATAAGCGGCGCACGATTGGTGAGTTGAAGCCGAGAAGAAAAACTAGCAAGAAGCTTGCTAGTGGGTTGAAGAAAAATCATATTTTTCTTGTTCTTGCTCCATAGAGAGAGCAAGGGAGAGAGATAAGTGGGTAACAAATTGGGTTCTATTTGATTGATTCCTTGGTGTTTCCAAAGAGGTAAATCTTTGTATTTTGTTCCAATGTGTTGATGTTTAGGCTTTGGGCAATTAGTTTAAACTTGAATTCTTGTAATCACTTATTTCTCATAGTGGATTTATTATTCGGTTTCGCCCCGTGGTTTTTCCCTTCACACTAAAGGGTTTTCCACGTAAATCTGGTGTTATTTATTTTTCTTGATTGTTGCCAGTTCAGATTTTTGCTTGCTTGGTTGAGATGTATCTGATTGGTGGATTAGTTAATTTATTTTTACTGCTTTGGATCATTGGTTTGGATATTGTTGTTGGTTTGTTGTCTGTGGATATTGGTATTATTTTGCTTCCGCGTGTGCATATAGTGCAGGGCCCCCAACATTCTACATAGCTGGATGTTCCAACTCCACTTTCCATCAATCCAACTTCCAAACTCACTATTAACGCCGTCTTTTTTTTTAGGAGTACTAGTCCTAAAATGAGTAAAATATCATCATGCGCCTATTATCTATAATAATTATAATGTGAAGTTCTGAGTTTGTCTCCCGAGTTGACTCGGGAGACAAACTCAGTTTACAAAATACTTAAATACCAAAAATTAAAACTATCCATTTGAAAGAAAATCACCAATTAAAGGGTAAAAAATTACTTTGCAACTTTTTTAAAATAAAAACTACCCATTTGAAAAGAAAACCACCCCAAATTTAATTAATTATAGAAGCAACTATCATTAACTTTTCAAAGGAAAAACTACAACTATTTATTATCTACAGATTTAATTTTAAAAAGAAATATATGTGAAAGTGTTTATTTCAAAATTCATAAAAAATAAATAACTATATTTTTTACAAATATAATTGTATTCATGGAGTGAATGTGGCAGATTCTAGTGCTTATCACGAATCAATGATCACTTCATATTACTAATACAACTAGATTTCGCCCCGCGCGCTTCGCTGCGCGAAGGGTATTATTATTGTTTTAGTCAAATTGAATTGATGTATAGCATTGATGTTGATTTGCTTGAAAGAATCTTGACATAATGTATAAGTAGCTTTGATAAGGTAAATACATAATCCAATTTGGTACATAAAACAAAAAGTTCTCCTAAAGAGTGGTACGTAAAACAAAATGTTCTCCTAAAGATGTACTCATAAGCCAGGATATCAAGTGTACATTCTTAGATAGAGGACAAAAGGATAAGATTTATGAAACCTGGTATACATTGGGTAGAAATTGGAGACCTCAAGTTGATTCTGATCTCTATCACTTCACTTTGCTTAGAAAGGTTATCTTTTAGATGTTCTAAGAAAATGTTGTTCCACAAAATGGGCAGCAGGACAGCTCATTCTAGAGCTAGAAAGACAATTTAACAATGGAGATAAATAAATGGCATTAATGTACTTCAACTTCCAAAAAAAAAGTTGCATCCATTAATAATTTCATTCACCTTGAGTCTGAATAGCCCACATCAATAATACTAATACCAATTCTGGTAGTTTTCTTCTGCATCTGAATAATTTGATCATTTTAATATAGAAACCCGACCTTGATCATTTTCATGATCTGCCTTTTTATCCTACCAAGTACCTCGTATGCCTCTAAATGAACTGAATCCACGCTCATTGAGTAAATCTTAGCAGCAGCTTCCAAAGTAAAACTATCCTACAGGAACTGAAGTGTAACTCATAAATTGAACATGTAGGAAAATGTGCTAACACTGTCAATTTTCATAATTTCATTTGCATGAATCCAACCTCCTTCCTTATAAATTTCATTTAGTGATACGAACTCATTTACATGATCAAAATATAATAAATAAAAAAAACGAATAATTCAGAATTAAACCAAAAGAATATAACCAACATACCAACATCCCTTTTTACACTCACCAAACCCAAAATGGTTCCTCATTCAACTGAATGAACATATTAAATCCAAGCTGTTAATTTCATGGAAAGAAGTATATCCTAATAATATATGTTTGCTGCCAAGTATTTGGAATCTAAAATCTATTTTGCTACAGATTTTTTCAATTGCAAAAAATTCTTTTTTTTAGATCAAATAATCACTTTCATTAATCATTAATCAAAGATTACAAACGCTGAGAGGAATAATCCCACACCGTACGATTATCCAGCTCAATCTTAGCTAGAGAATGCGCTAATACATTGGCTTCCCTATTTACAAATTGAAACATACATAAATCAACTAGGATTGCCAAATCTCTAATTTCATCTCTAACTACCAACATACTAAATACACAATCTATAACTACCAACATACTAAATACACAAATAAATAAATTACAAAGGAAACTCACATTCCGTGAGAGTAGAACCCAAGACCTCATGGTCCAGGTATACTGGAACTAAGAGTCTAGCACTCTACCACCAGGCCAAATGCCTGATGGAAATTGCAACAAATTCTTAGGCTTCTACCTAAAACAAATATGATTATTGTATAAAACAAAACAAATTTTTGGGCTTTCTCCTACCAAACCCAACAAAACATAAGACCAAGTTGTAGAGAAAATGACCATTACATATTCATTTTTAGCCATGAAAATGTTCAACTTCTTTTCGGTCAAACTTACCACCATCTGATGAATTCTGAAAAGGCAATAATACATTTTAAAGTAAGCAAAGTTCTCTAATAGTTAGTTTCTTTAGCCGCCGCGTACTAAGCAGAAAAGTTCTTGCCTGGATCGAAGGAGTTTATTTCAACTAATAGTTCAATAAACCCGCATCATTGTTTTACATAAAACTCCCAGAAGCAGCTGCTGAAGGAACCAAACTGCTGCTGAACCTGCAACATTTTAACTGTTGCAGTTTTTTTTTTTTTGGCACAAAGAAAGTGATAACTGTTGCAATTATTTAAATTGAGACTGAATGTAACTAAAAGAAGAAAAATAGGTATCATGGTGGTTAAGGCAATGATACTGAAGAAGATATAAAGAATGAAAATAATTTAGTTGGACAAAAGAAACGAAAATAATTGATCAATTATTTTAGCAGTTAAAATAAGATATTTCCTCCAATATACTGATTGACTACAATTATAAAAAATTATGAAACTATTGTATGTTTGCAGCTGTTGCCTTATATAAAATATGTTGATAAATAGTCTCATAAAAATGAGATGGTCATTTTAAGGAACTGATAGTTGCTTGAATCCAGCATAAAGGATATAGCTAAATAACCTAGCAGAAAAACAACACCTCAAACTCATTTTAACTGCTATGTCCAACACCCCAAACTTATTCTTCTATGAATAACACCTCAAACCAACAACTTCGTTAAAAGATTCTTTTAATGACCCAACTGAGATGACTACAAAAACATTATCACAGTTAACATTTATAAAATGTTTTATAACAAATGCTGAAAGGATGATGACATTTTAAGAAATGGAAGGTAAACCAACATACCACAAAAAGTAGACAGGTTGGCTACTTCCCTTTATCATCATCAGCTTTGACATAAAACTTGAAATCAAAGAGAGAATAATCAGCTTTTGAAAATGCAAACCTGAAACAGAGATCCAAGTAAACATTACATTGGCAAATTAACAAGGTTTTTACATGTTGAACTAAGACCAAATTGCTTGCAAATAGCCAATAATCTATAACATGAAAATAGCTTATTCATTATTTAAAGGAATCATCAAGTTTAAGCTCATCAGATGTTTATTTGTTGAAAAGTTTCAAAAATGAACTTTAAAAACACAATTGTGAAGGAAAAAAAAATTAATGGCGCAAGTCTACATTTGGGAATCCACATAAATTCATATACCAAGATAAGCCCTTTCTCCACCCCACCTTACAAAGTCGTTAAAACAGTATTTGACCAAATAATTTGAACCTTGCCTTTCCCAAATCCTCTACGCTTTTATTTCATCCTGACAACATGGAAGAATTAATCTATGCATCCAATATATATTCATGATATAGATTGTTAAAAACAACAGTAAATATGAGTTAGCCAACCAATTTCAATCAGGTCTTGAACTAACAAACAAAAACTGAAATATAATTCAAAGTGTTGAGTAGAGAGTAACAATCCTAGAAGAAGAGTTTTATACCTCCTTAAAGGCCAAATTCCTGTTCTTGTTGGCCAGCATTCTGCTTCAGCAACTTTAAACCTTCAAAAGAAGAATCATTACTCAGTAGATGTACCTATTATGATGGAGAAAACAATATGAGCTGAGCCAATACAAATACAAACCACATGCATTTCAAAAAATTCTCCAGAAGCCATTAATAGAAAAATGCTCATCAAGTAGCAATAACCATGTAAATAAAACTCTAATACCTACAAAAAAAAAGGATTACATACCTGCCCAATGCCCATAAAGATTTCTATTCCATAAAGAGAAGCTTATGGTGTTCCTGCTACGCCTATCATGGATATTTAGAAAATTCTGGAATGCCTATTATATTAAAGAAAAATGCAAATAATCCCTCTTGAAAATGGTTAGAAATATAGATAAGAACAAGATAGTATTATTGTTAATTCAGCCGCGACAACATGAGAGCAATGGATTTGGACATTTATTTTGTACCAAAGAACATAGGCAGTATTGAAATTCAAACTCACTAAACCTGAAGAGAAAGAAGAGACAACATGGGTGCTTTCCCTTCTCTGTCGCCAAGGGAAAATACTTATCTCTCTAATTTCTTATTTCATCCTTAATAGGCAAAGCATATCATAGATGAACTTACAGCAATAACATTATGAGAAGAACAAAAGCATGAATTAAAGAAGAAAATACAACTCACATTATCATTTAAGGTCAACATATAATGAAATTGAAAACGCCCTGATACCACTATGGTAGCCGTGGGAATTTTTCTTGTGGCCTCCAAGTTGAGCACTATCAATAATCATGCAAGATCTGCTTTGGCTATAGCCGTTGTTGCTCACAGAAATACCAGCTATATCCGATCTTGACCCGCTTAATGCAGTCCATATAATGTCTTTTTCAGGATGACTCTTCTTTTACTGGGTTGGTGAGGCCATCGGTCAACTCCTCATCAGCCAAGCCTTTATCTGGACAGATCTCTGCATTTAGAGATGTTATTTTATATGTGATGAATGACATAGGCATTTCTTTTAGTGAGGATGAAATGAGAAGTGCTTTTTTCTAATGAACAAATCAAGACATTGGAGGTTGTTTTGGGCTCTTTTAATATAGTGAAGAATGGAGCATATAAAGAACTTTTCGCTCTCTGTCAAAAGTTCAAGCTAGTGCATTACTACTTCAAACAGGATGAGATTTTAAATGGTACTAAGGATGCTTTATACAAAGTAGGAAAGTGGTTTGTTGACTCATCCTACTTTTGGTCTTTAGAAGATAATATTGAGTTTGGCGGATCCTGGATTTTAACTCTCCCGATCTGGGTTTTCACTCTCCTCATCCCTCAAGTTCAAGTTCAACTAATCCTCTTGATGATGGTAGTCGAACTATTGCAATGAATCTCCAAGTGAAGCAATTGAAGAATGCAACAATTAAGATTGCTGGATCTACAATGAATACCACTACTGTCATGTCCAAGGAGGTCTCTGTCCTCCACCTTTTGAATATGGAGGAAGGAAAAGGTGAATTTAACTATTCTTGTAAAGATCATTCCTACGTACTAAAAGCTTCAAACATACTATTACGGAATGATGGGGCATATTTGTTTTATGACTACAAGTTTAGTAGTTTGGAGGACTGGGTTAGGCGAATGTATTCAAAATGTTTGGACTTACATTCCTACAAGAACATGATTGATAACGTGGTTCCCCCTCCAATCTGGTGGAGGTACATCGAACCTCACTTCAGGAAGGTTTTGAAAGATATTACTGAAAGAATATGGTTTTGTTTTGATGAGAAGCATGTTGTTAATGGTTTTTTTATCAGAGAAAATCCGGATGGCTCTTCTTTTATTGGGTTGGTGAGGTCATCGGTCAACTCCTCATCAGCCAAGCCTTTATCTGGATAGATCACTGCATTTAGAGATGTTATTTCATATGTGATGAATGCCGGAGGCATTTTTTTTTTTTTGAGGATGAAATGAAAAGTGTTTTTTCTGATGAACAAATCAAGACATTGGAGGCTGTTTTGGGCTCTTTAATATAATGAAGAATGGAGCATATAAAGAACTTTTCACTCTTTGTCAAAAGTTCAAGCTGGTGCATTACTACTTTAAACAGGATGAGGTTTTAAATGGTACTAAGGATGTTTTATACAAAGTAGGGAAGAGGTTAGTTGAGTCATCCTATTTGGTGTTTTAAAGAAGAAATTGAATTTATTAAGGTCTTTATAAGTGAGAATTTCATGCAACATTCAACAGTAGAAACTTCCTTCAAATTTTAGATGTATGGATTCCTCTTGTTCAAGGGATTCTTCTTGAACGTTACACCTTTAGACAACCGTCTAGTGGTCCGCTGGGTCTACCTAAACTCCTCAATAACTCAATGAAACATCGCAATAAGGATGGTAGTGGAGCTAGCAAGCATTATTATCTGTGTGTAGCAGAATTAATTGCTGCATTGGAAATTGAAATTGCGTACAGGCTGGGCCTCTCCACCTATTGCCAATTGGTTTTAGGTTGGATGCCTGACATGGTATCAGAGCTCACGTTTGTCTCGTTGCCCCAAACTCGGTTGTCCACGTGTAGACCCGATGTGTTGTTCCGGGCTACACGTGAGGGGGCGTTTTAGAGTGATAATATCGCACATCGTATAAGTGTGACATGACTAAGTGCCTTATATACAGGCTGAGCCTCTCCACCTATTACCAATTGGTTTTCGGTTGGATGTCTGACATGATATCGGATCTTAGGTCTGTCTCGTTACCCCAGACTCGGTTGTTGGGTCTACACGTGAGGGGGTGTGTTAGAGTGGTAATATCCCACATCGTATAAGTGTGAGTGTGTGACATGACTGAGTGCCTTATATACAAGCTGGGCCTCTCCACCTATCGCAAATTTGTTTTAGGTTGGATGCCTGACATGGTATCAGAGCTCAGGTCTGTCCCGTTGCCCCAGACTCGGTTGTCCACGTGTAGACCCAATGTGTTGTTCCGAGCTACACGTGAGGGGGCGTGTTAGAGTGGTAATATCCCTCATCGTATAAGTGTGACATGACTGAGTGCCTTATATACATGCTGGGCCTGTCCACCTATTGCCAATTGGTTTTAGGACCCCAAAAGCTATATTTGAGCTACGGGTTTCATCAAGTGTTCAAAAGGGAATATTTATGTTTCAAGATCTCCATTAACAAACATTTTTTTTATTTTGATTATTTATGAAATGACCCTCATATTTTTCTACTTTATACTACTTAGTCTTTTACTAATTCTATCTTAATCGATTTAACGCGTAAACTTTATTTTTTTTCTTTTATTTGTCCGATTAAGGTGATTCAGGTGTCGATTAAAAGGTACATGATCTCCAACTTTCATGAAAAACTCAAAAGCCAATTTTCACATTTCAATTCAAAGAAAAATGCTTCCCAAATTTAGTGGTTTTAATTGCCGGTCTATTTAATACCATATAATTTTAGATCCACATGTCCGATTAAAGTTATTTAAGTGTCGGTTAAAAGGTTATTATGTGATCTATGACTTTCATGAAGTACTTGAAAGCTAAATTTGATCTACAAGTTTCATGAAGGGTTCAAAAGGGAATTTTTATGTTTGAAGATCTCTATCAACAAATATTTTCTTATTTGGATTATTTATCAAATGACCCTCATATATACTTTTCTACTTTATACTACTTAGTCCTTACAAATTCTATTTTACTTGATTTAAGGCTTTAATTTTTTTCTTTGTTTTATTTGTCCAATTGAGATAATTCATGAAGCACTCAAAAGCTATTTTTTATGTTTCAATTTTAAAAAAACCTTCCCACATTTTGTGGTTTCGATTGACGGTTTATTTAATATCATATAATGTTTTTATCCAAATGACCAATTAACAAAGATTCACAAAGATCCCATCATAAAATTATTCAATATCATATAATGTTTTTATCCAAATGACCAATTAACAAAGATTCACAAAAATCCCATCATAAATTTTTCGACCCCACAGCGAAGCGCGGGTCTTATACCTAGTATATATAAACTTCCTAGCTAGCGGTAACATATATTAATATAGGAAGACTTTTCAAAAATAGTCTTCCTCAGTCCCTTTACATGAAAAAATTCCAAGCTTAGGCTTTCATTACCATATGCAATATTGCTTGCTTATGCAATCTAAGAAAAAACATCAGAAACTAAACAAAAAGAAGACCAAAAAGCAATGGTTTAACTAATTGGATGCATATGCTATATATAAAAGAAAGTAAAGTGAAATTTAAAGACAGATAAAAACTTACTGATTTCTTAGAGATATGGTGGTCGTGAAAGTATAACAATTAATCAAGGCAAGGTCAAACAAGCTGAGGAAGTATTGCTTTGTGGAGAGAGCTTCGAAAATTCTATGCAACAAACAAAGTAATATTCCATTAAATGTACTCACTACAGTAAGTCAATTTTTTTACTTAATATAGATAAATTCTCTTGAAAGAAAACTTCATTTTAAACAAATATAATAATCAAATCATATCATCAATATAGAAAATGAAGCAATATATAAAAGGGAACCGGCCTTAAATTAGTTCAATAATTAAAGAAAAATTGTTCAAAAACAAAACAAAACAAAACAAAAACCATAGATTATTAGCAAAGAATAAACAAAAATGAGATTATTGGAGTTAAATCCCTAAACACAGGAAAAGGAAATTCTTCAGATAATGAGATGATAGTGAATAACCTGGCTGATTGGTTAGATGAACTGATGAAGGTGGTCAGAAAAGCAAGGATTGCTTGAGATAAATGAAATATAATTTAATTCTAAAGAAAAATAAAATATGAATGAACAATTCTATTAGAAACTCTGTCAAACCTGACCATCCCCTCTCTTTCAGTCCGTGTCTTTCCCTTTCAATCATTGCAAACATAAAAATAAATACCATAACTTTAAAAGCATAGGAACCCAATCGAATATGAGGGTGATTGATTTGAATCTCACCTGATACCCATTGGTCTAAGAGGACACCAACCTTTAATGCTGTAAAAAAAGAACAACTTGAAATGAAATGAAGAGAGATATGGGTTAAATGAGACAGAAAAGAAATGAATTTTGCATCAAAAAATTAACCCAAGAGACAACCTGGGTGCTTTCCCTTCTCAGTCGCCAAGGGAAAATACTTATTTCTCTAATTTCTTACTTTATCCTCAATAGGCAAAGCATGTAATAGATGAACCTACAGTAATAACATTATGAGAAGAACAAAAGCATGAATTAAAGAAGAAAATACAACTCAGATTATCAGTTAAGGTCAACATATAATGAAATTGAAAACACCCTGATGTTATCAGTTTTAATCAGTTAAGGTGAACATAAAATTAAGAAGAAGAGGGTTCCATGTAATTATCACTTAAACAGTTTTAACATAGGATGTCTGAAAACATTTATAGACTAATGAGCTCATCATGATTCAATCCAAAGAGAACGAAGAAAATCATCAAACACCTTATAGGCAAAAGAAACGAAAATTGAAAGAAAAAAGCATCAAGCAGAAGAAAAACCAACATGGAGAGAAGACCCCGGTTCCCATTCTTGTTCCTTCCTCCAACGATTTCAATTAGGGATGTCAACGGGTGGGTACCCACGAATTTTAAGGTACTCGTACCCTAACCCTATTATTTTTTAGGGTACGAACCCTATAACTACCCGATTATTTTCCAAAATAACTACATGTACCCTACCCGTATAAAATATCAACTACCCGTTAACTACCCAAACCCGATAAAAAAACCCGAATATTTTTTTACATTATAATTAAATAATAATATATTAATTAAAATTAAATGAGTAACTTTAAGATTAACTTGTATTATTGTAAAATAAAGTTAAAAATTATATTTTTAACCATAAACAAATTTTAATTAGGTTGATTATGAGTAATTTTTAAGTAAAAATATAATATATAAATAAAAATTTAATATTAAAACAATGAATTAGTAACCGGGTTCGGGTATTGGGTACCCTAAGGTCACTACCCGAACCCGTCACAGGTACTAAAACTAATACCCGTACCCTACCCTAACCCGATTATACAATACCCTAACCCTACTTAATCGGGTCGGGTAGTGCCGGGTACCCTATTATCTATTACCCATTGACATCCCTAATTTCAATTTTGAAATCCCTGCAACCAAAACAAAAAAGGAAATAAAGAAATTGATACATATTATTATGTAAGAAAACTAAACTTCTATAACCCACAAAGAAATTGAAACAAAAAACTGCTTTCAACCCCTTTACTCAGCATAAACGAACAAAACAGCCCCAACTGTTAAAGAATTGAAAGGATTTAAAAGAATGGAGGAGAACGGAAAGAAGTAGAGGAAGAAGGAAGAAAAGGTCATGGAAGAATGGAGGGAATGAAGAGAAAGAATGGAGAGGAAAAAAGAGGAAGAAGCGGTGGAGAATAAAGAGAAAAAGCTTAACTGGTGTTGAGAGAATTTAGTCGGTGTAACACCTGTTAACAACCTCAATTAACACCTGTTAACAACCTCAATTAACACCTTTTTCTACAGTTTTAGACAATAAACCATGCCTAACAAAGAAAATTACTATCTAACCTATTCTTAATGGACAATTTAGACCAGCTTAAACAGTGACCAAACTCGTGAAATGAAATGATATCAGATCTTTAAACTAGGTTAATAGTATTTTCACTTACTCTTCTTATTGTTTTTTATAATATGAATTGTCAAATACTCATTTTATCAGTTGTATTCACTTCCTTTTTTTGCCAACAGTATTACATTCATAATCCCAATATATATATATATATATATATATATATTGGATTTAAAAAAAAAAAAACCCAATATATAATTGAATCCCACGTATCAATGTTTGATACATGGGTGTGCAACATCCAGGGGGTCACCCATGGATATAAGGTATTTTGGATATTTAAACATTCCCGCATATAATTACTCCATTAGATGTCAAAACTTTGGACCTAAACTATGTTTATTTGTGTGACCTCGAGCTTTCATGTTGTTCCAAGCTTCTAGTAGGTAAAGGGTTCGCAGCACCTTTTAGAACATACCCTCCAATGTACCAAAAAAAAAATATATATTAGTTCAGCTGTGACCCTGCTGTTACTAGCTAGTAAATAAGATGACTTCTTGGATATGTATTCAATTGGTATCTTACTTGGGATGCAATCACGTAAGCGCACTTAATTCAAGCCTCTCCTAGCTATATATGGGGTGAAGTTTCTTCCCCATTTTCGACTACATATAATCGATGATCTTGACATCCAAGCAATGACGTTTGAATATTGAGCTTATAATTCCAATTAGAAAGTAGTATCCATTAAATTCTAAAACGAATATTCTTTCTATCTTTAATATAGACAAAAATGGCTTTATCCCTCGAACCAAATTAGAGCACAACGGTATACCCAATTAATTAATGTAAATTTTTGCGTAGCAAAAAAAAATAATGTAAATTTTCTGTCTATATATATTGTATTGATACCTACGTCCCGAAATAGAAGTATCAACATGCAAGTTACTTTGTTACCAGAAATGTTTTAGAATATCGTAAGAGATTTAATGAAGGAAACTTTGAAAGAGAAAGAAGGAAGAAGAACAAGATCAGCCAAGCTGAAAGAAAAGCTGCAGAGGAATAGAAAAAAAAGATCATCAAAAGGCAAGAAGAGAGATATTGCAAGGAGATGGGGAAGAGAAGGAAAAGGTAAAGGTAAAGGTAAGGGTAACCAATGGAAGAAAAATATCAATCTTATGAGATTATTTCAAATCACTTTTGAAATTCCTATGGATTTCTTATAATAGTCTCTCTCTCGCTTTGTCTCTAAGGTCAGATATTTTGTTTTCCACCAACCATTAATATTTTATGTTCACAAGTATATGTATATAAGAACAATTAGTTCAATTAATAAATTTGGCAGACGATTGATTTACTTGCCAAGTAATTATTATCTATATGTTTACAAAACATCACAGTCAAATCACAGCGAATTGGTTTACAAGAAGGGAAGGGGCCAAGGGGGAGGGTGGATCCAAATTGACGCCCTCGAAAGCCAAATGATTTGAATTTGGCTTTCACAAGTGAAACAAATTTATATATACTTAGGTAGATTATTACAAAAATTAATGAAATAAGCAAAATTTAATGAAATTTGCAGCCAAAGCAAACCCATCAAATTTGGGCTGACAGTGCAAATACAATGCCTGATGACTTTCTTGATATAATACTCTATAAATTTAGGACCATCCAAGTAGCAGGTGAATTAGTGCAGAAAGTTTACATGGTGGAGTTGGTAGTTTATATTGAGAAACAACTCTTTCTGTCTATCTACTTTACTACTTTTTCTTTTTCCTTTTTTACTAGGAATTTTTTTAATTTCAACTTTAAATAAATGGTCAGTAAAGTGTTAAGGAACGCGGAGTGAAGTACATGATGTTGACATCAATAACAAGTTAAAATGAGGTGAAGAGTGAGATTGAGAGTGACAGTGAGATGATCAATAGTGAAAAAGAAGAGAAAATTATGATTCATCCTTAGACAAAGAGAAAGAGAAAGAGAAAGAGATAAAGATGTTGGTGATTAATGTTCAACCCAGAGTGTCTATCAATTTGACCATACAGATGAAAGAGGAGGAGAAATTAGCAGCCAAGGTTTTAGAAAAGAGGAAGAAAGAAGAAGATCATGGAAAAAGGAAGATGGAAGAAAAGGAGACGGAGAAATTGAAGAGGAAACTGGAAGAGCTTGAGAGGAAACGAGTACAAGAAGAGATGATCAAGAGGGACAAGGAAGATTCTGACAAGAAGAAAATGGAAGAGATCAGGACAAGGAAAGAGAAAGAAAAGCAACTTACAAAGAAGAAACAAGCACTGGTAGAAGAGCAGAAGAAGAAGAAACAAGCAATGGAAGAGGAAAAGAAGAAAAAGAAGCAAGCACTGGTACAAGAGCAGAAGAAGAAGAAACAAGCTATAGAAGAGGAAAAGAAGAAAAAGAAGCAAGCAGTGGAAGAAGAGAAAAACAAGAAGAAACAAGCAGTAGAAGAGCAGAAGAAGAAACAGGCAATGGAAGAAGAAAAGAAGAAGAAACAAGCAATGGAAGAAGAAAAGAAGAGGAAGAAACAAGTTATGGAAGAAGAGAAGAAGAAGAAGAAGAAACAAGCAATGGAGGAAGAAAAGAAGAAATTAAAACAAGCAAAGGAAGAAGAGAAAAAGAAGAAGAAACAAGCAATGGAAGAAGAGAAGAAGAAAATGAAACAGCGAATAAAGATGGGTCAGAAGAAATGATCAATAATGCAGCTAATTCATTAAAAATGAAGTTCTTATCAGTACAGTTAATTATTATTAGATAAGTATAATTGACAGAAAACAACCTTTGCTGGGTTTCTTTTAGAATGTGTGATCAGTTGAGTTACACTAGCAAGTTTTCAAGGTTAAGACTTTGGGATACCCTGTTTTTTAAAGGGTTTCTGATAATCTGGTTTGTTTAGGAATCTCTTGCTACTACTGGCTTTTTAGTGTTGCAACTTTTCTCCCACTTTCTTAATGAGATCATTTCTTTGCTTTTTTAGTGATGTTCTTCAATATTCATCTCACTACTGTCAATTTTACTTGAAATAATTTAGGATTTTCATATGCATATTTCTGCTCCTTGCCTATCAGTGACAGAAGCTTGAAACTGTCATTATTTTTTGCTACCAATATGTGTTTCATCACCTTTCAACATCAAAAGAGAATTAATGAAGGGAACATTGAAAGGGAGATCATGGACAACGAAATGAGACGCATCCAAGTGGCAAGTAAAACTTATAATCTAAAAGAGATTTCACTACTAGTATTGTAATTGCAATTGGTGAAGGATGAAATATCAGGAACATTTGCTTGCCAAGCTTATTATTATTGATAGGAACATCACAGCTAAATTGGCCCAAGGATAAAGACCAGCCATTACCACACTACCCTCAGAAGCCTAACGAATTTGCATTCACAAGTGGAATAACTTATACACGTTATTACAAAATTTAATAGTACAAATCATAATTTAACGACATTTGCACCAAACCCATCAATTTGAGCCTGCCAATGCCTGACAATTTCCTGGTAACCATATATATCTAATACTCTATCAAGTTGGACCAGCTAAATTTACACTCTAGAAATATACGGATTAGGCTGAGGAGTCTGCAACCACCTTTACTTCTCATGAAGCTTCATCTAGCTGACAGAATCGCCACTATGAGTAGTTGGTGAATTGTTGCAGAATTCCGTGCCAGATATGGTTACATGATCAATATGCAGCAAAGGAATGAGAAATATCAGACCTTATTGGCATACCGACTTCTCAATCAGCCAAGCACCTTACGAAGTTCGTTAACTATTTCTGTCCTGCTTGATGGCTCCATCTGCATTCGATTAAAAACAATCATCCACAAGTTCCTAGAGATATAGACAAGAATGCTGTAAATGCAAGAAAGGATAGTTGGGTAACTTACCTTGCTTAAAAGGGCAGCAAGACCTTGAGGTAGAGCTTGCATATCTGAAGCTGAATTGCCAATATTTGTCAGCTGAAGCAGTACCTTCTGGACCCGCAGCTCTTTTAGCTCCTCACTGTAATTTCTCTCATCATCTTTCCATGAAAAGAAAGCTTCATCATTTACCCAAGCATCCTCTCTTCCCTTTGCAACATCGGAATCCAAAAACCATTTCTTGATCAAATCCATTGCAGCTTTATGTGAGAGTTGGTCACCAGCAGCATCTTTTACAATTTTGACCAGAGAACTCTCAGCAATTCTCCTGCGCAGTCTTCTATAGAAGAAAGAGCGTGAACGATCCCAGTCCACAACTTCTTTTATTACCCCTTTTGCAGCCATCCTTAGAGAAGTATCATGAAGTTCAGCAAATTTAGTGGCTATCTGGGTGTATACTGGCAAAAGCTGCTTCTCACGTGTTCTGATCTGCTGCTGCAGAGATTCCATCTTTGAATAGGCTCCACTGCTCTTGGCTTCCTGAAGTTCCGCCTTCAAACTAATAAGCCGTTGATCAAGCCTGCCCATGCACTCATGTAGCTCCTTTGTCCTAAACTTGATTTCGATCATTCCTTCTGGCTCAAGCACATTGCCCTTAGCAGTGCGCTCGGCATACATTTCTATATGGTCTGAATTGATCCGGCTGTCCACGACAACCCACGCCCCACCACGAAGCTCACCCATCATGGGAATGTACACAAAAACTGGTTGTCTGTATGTTCTAAGATTCTCCACTATGGTTGATCCAGCCTGAAGAATACCCTCAAAAAGATCCCTTTGCCCACCAGAAAATCCTCTCCAATTGGCAAGAATGAACAGTGGAAGCTCTTCCCTGTTAAAATCCATTATTGCTTGAGCTGTCTTTGTAGCAGAATCTGGAAACCATACCTGTCCAGCTTGAGGGACAACTCTCTCATGGGAATCAAGTTGCCCTGGATCAGCTGGGATAACCTGCATCACTGTCTGTGTTTCAACGGCAACTATTCCTACAGGGATTCCTCCAAGTTTCGCCCTTCCTGTCACAACTGTTCTTGCCCAACCTTCCAGTGTCTCCACAAAGCTATCCCTGTCAAAAATACCCCCCTTCCAGTTCCCATCGCTATCTAAAGTACCACTAATAGCAGCACGAGGATCACATGAATTTTCTGGGAAGTACTCCACAGGTCTTTCTGGAGGATCTGATGGTTTTAAAATGGGAACTGGACCACCTATATGAGGAGGAATGCAACTTAGCCAATTCAAAATAGCTGACACCCCTTCAAGATCGTCTGAGACAGTGAGGTGGACAACCCCATTTGTTGCCATGATTTTTGGTCCACCAAGTTGCATGTGGGAACTGTACACCTCACGACCAAGAAGTTTATTCAATGCAGAGAAACCAGTCAAAATAATGGGTTGATCAAGTCTCTGTATGCACCGCATGCCAAGACGAGCAAGGTAAGCACCAATTCCCACAGTTCTACCAGTAACATATGTTAGGGTAAAGGTTTCCTTGTATGCCCTAGAGTATGCACCAGCAATGGCCCCACTACCTGTTAAGTTCTCAACCCCCAAACCGTCCTCCTTCCCAACAATAGTATCTATCACCCATCTGCACTCTCCACTTTCCAGCTTCATCTCATGTGCAATCACAGATGATCCAATCCTAGCATAATCCTCAGGAGTTAAGTAAACATATTGAAAACCACGCTCAGGGCTGAATTCATCAGACCAACCAACTTTAAAGCAGGCTTTGACTTCCTCGGCTACCCCAATACGGGCACCAGAGTTAGCAGCCAGATAAATTAAAGGCAGTTTCTTAGTGCAAGCAAGATCAGTTACAGCAAGAAAGAATGCATCCTCTCTCGGGCCAAAAGAACCAGCTTTGAAGGTAACATCATTTGCAACTATCAAAATTGTTCTTCCAGAGGGGAACTCAGGAGTAGACAGTTCCATGCACCAGGCTACCATGCCAACATCATTGAGTCCAGGCTGGCGCTCAACAGGAATGAGAGTACCCCAGTTACCTTTTTGGTCAGCGAATACGAGCTCTGTGACCTTAAGAACAACTTTATCTTTAGGTCTTTTAGTACCTGGGAACTGTAATGCCCACAACTGTTGCAAAGCTGTCTCAAATGCCTGAAAGTAGTGTCATTTCTCAGTAATACAGCTATATCTGCTATGCATTATTGAGCCTAAAAATTAAAATGAACAAGAATATTAACCAATATGGTTGTATGCCCCTAGAACTGTGCTTACCAATGGAAAGTCATAGCAGTAAGTCGTATTATTTTTCCTTGCCAATAGACGTTTCCGGTCAAGAACACTCAAAGGCTGATACTGAGAATTAACTGGTACACCATGCAGAGGACCCCTTACAGAAAGCGAATGATGTACTACTCTGTGTTTGCTGGAATCCTCTAGTTCTCGGTATATCTGAAAGTACAACAAAAGCCACATTTTATTTGACCTATATTCATCAAAACTAGATTTTGTTGAGTTTATGGTTTGGACTGGTTCAAAATTAAAACTTCTATATAGTTCTGATACCATACAGCTAGATATCTTTTCGCAACATACATGCATTTGGGAAGAGATGTGATGTATGGATTTTTCGTGAAACTACATATCCCAATATGTAACTAAATCAGCAAAAGCTCTACAAAAAGAAAAGGAAAAGAAAAAGCTGCAACACTAATGGTCTATCGTTCGTCTCAATTTGACAGTATTTGGTAGTCATTAAGATTTGTACTTAACAATGAATGATGTCTCTAGAAACCAAAAATGTGCCTAATTTGAGTCTCAGAGAAGTTTTTCCATCTTTGTTGGTTTTAGAGCAAAGCACTTTATCTAGATCCTTATAGGACAATTTTAGAAGAACTACTATGTATTAAACAGAAACTTACATGTACAGTGCAGGTCTGACCGGTAACATTTGTCACCACAACTCTCCAAGCACCATTTGCTTGTCCAGAAGATGCCATCCAGAGCTTCACTTCCCACTCACAAACACCTAACTTATGCATTCTTACGCCAACAAGTGCATGAATTTCCTGAGCCAGTTCTTCTAAGATCGACTCTGCTGCAGCTTCTTCTTGTCCATCATCTAGGTCAACTCTCCTGGTAAAATATCTCAAATGTAAGAAGATAATACAAAGTTTACTAACAATACTGAAGACAGAGGAGGCAAAATATTTGAGAAAAACAAAAACAAGAATATGACTTAATTACTTGGGATAAGGCACAAGATCATTTATCTGTTGCTCTCGTAAGATACAAAGATACATATGAGCATGGTCAGATTTTAGAGTGGCATTGTGCACATTAAGTTCCAACTCCTCCATTGCAGCCAATAAGGACCTCAAAATGCTCCTTGAGGTAAAAGACATAGCCCACTGGTTACGCATCACATCAACATCAAGTCCCCGATATGCTGTAAGCCCATCATCTGTTGTAGGCTGCCTAACAAGCGTTCTGAGGAACATTCTCTGGATTGGCACTGGCTTGTCCACAACAGTGTATAAGTGCCATTGACGATCACGGGATGGGGTATACCGTATATTCTCATAACCTTTAAGCTTATCCTGGATTAAGAGTTAATAAACATCAGATCAAAGGCGCATAGTTTCTTTTTTCTTTTGTAGGAGGAACAGGAGCAGCAGTTAAGAAAACAAACCAATTCAAGGTATATAGACAGAGGAGGTTCTAGATGACGCAAAAGAGGTTCTTCTTCATAGTAGAGCTTTTCAGCTGACCAGTGAAACGAGTGTCTCATAGGCGTTCGCCCTTCATCTCTCTGTATGATACAGCTAATGACCCCAACACCTGCAGATCGTAAACTAGATCCCACCTCTTTATCTTTAAGTATTTTTGCTAACTTATTAATTCTCTCTTGAGCTTGATCCTCATCACCACTGCAAAGAATAATTTCATTAGGATTGTAAACAGTTTGGATTTAAATAAACCAAAATTAAACTCATCATAGTTGATGAGATTTGAATTAAACAGATTTACTTTTGCCTTTAAAGTTAATATAAGTTGTTTATTTTGTGAACTGTAAATGACATTGAAAATTTAAACTTCCACAGGAAAAATTGTCAGTTCTGCTAAAGATTCCAATATAAGCAAAAACTTAAGAAGACCCATATACCTATCCTGAAGTAAACTCATCTGATTGTTGATGCCCACCAGTGCAATATGCATCATATTACCAAAGCTTGTTGGTTCTAAAGATCCATTTGAAGTTTCTTCATGAATGTTATGAGTTGTTTCCCTTAATGCTGCATTGATAATTGCAGGCAAAAATTGAAGAGATTTTATAATAACCATGGCTCCCCATTTCTTCTCACTGTGTTTCTCAACTAATGGTTTATCAGACATTTGTTCTTCAGACCCATTCTTTCTCTCAATATGCTCTTCCAAGAACTCCCATGAAGCAATAAGACCAGATCTGTGCCACTGCATCCGCACACTGCCCTTTACAAGATAGGGCTGATGACAGATACAAACAGTTAATTGAGTAGAGGAGAATCCAATAAATAAAATAAAGCTGACAGGTTGTAAGTGTTAAGCTCTAATACCTGGTATAGCCTCCGTACATAAGTCTCTACAACGCGTCTCTGAAGGGTATGATCACTATGATCAAAAAGACCTACAAGGGCATCTTCGACAGCTAAAGGAGCACTAACTAGATCCTCCATTCTTTCATTAATGGCACTTTTCCTCTTGGGAGTATCCATAGTTTCACCATCCTCGGTAAACATTTCCAATTCGGAAAGGCTTCTAGCAATTGAGGAGCGAAGTTCACTCAATTTGGTTTGTTCCAGTAATTGACTTGCCTTCAGTGCCAACTACACACACAAGTTCGCAAATAAGCCTTAAAGAGAACAAAAAAAATATCCTCCTTCCAAGGAAGAATTAAGTGAATTGTGGGAAGCCAAAACGAGGAATTGAATAACAGAATATTAAGAAGTTGTTATTGATAGTAGATGCTCAAATGAGTAGTTTAATGCAGCAGCAAACCTCGGAATAACTTGTATGGTTCAGTGCAGAGAATCGGATAAGTTGATCTCTATATGCAGCAGGGTTAGGGTAAACCAGTTGTTCCATGAGTCTGAGTATCAATTTATTTTTACTCTTGACACCCTGCAAACCAACAAACTCATGTTGTATGACAATCAAATAATCACAATCAATGAAATAGAATAAACATTAAAAAATAAAAAAAGTGTTCAAATTTATACCTGATGAGATAGCACAATATCCACAACCTTCAGTAGATCTTTCTTATATTGAAGCCGAAGACGTTCAATGACATCAGCCTGATAGCAAGAAAAGACTCGTTTAAACATGCAAAAGTTATAGCAATCATTCAAAAATTTGAAGACTGTAACTAGACTTAGAATTGCACAATAATCAAGACTCATGCATCTCAATCCATGCCATCACATTTTAGTAGTTATGACAAAACTTTCTGCAGCATTGTATTTACACTATGAAGAAAATATCTTCCTTTACAACAAAGTTACCTGGATGTTGTCACTAAATAACTCTTCAACAGATAGATACTCTTCAAAAAGGGACCGCACGATAACACGGGCATGACTCTCTCTTCCACCCTCATAAGACTTCACAAGGCTCATTAAAGGTTCAATAAGCCTTTCTAAGGATCCTCTTTCTTTCTCAGGACAGGAGGATAGATGGGACTGCAATCAAATAGGTATACATATATTTTAACTTTCTAGAGGAACAAAAATAGACACAAAGTGAACTTCAAAATGAGGATTGTGGGATGTGGAAACTCACTTCTAGAACTCCCTTCAATAACTTGGCAGGAAAGTCAATATTCTGGGAGCTTGAAACCACTTCAAACCCCTTGTATTTGGATTCCAACTGAAGCAATGGCAATAATATAAGTAAAATCAGTTCAAAAGATACAAATTTAAAGCCACCACCTGAGCACCAAAGCAGAGATAAAAATCCAATTAATGAACATTTACCTCATTCTTAAGATTTTTGGGAAGCCTGGTTGCCAGAACAGATATGCATTCTTGCCATTGAAGAAAAGGCAACTCAGGACTGTCAAGACAAGTTAGCAGGCTTTGGACTACCTGTAATACATGTCAAAAAAGTTGATTTTATAAATCAAATTATAAGAATATCTAACAAAGGCTCAGACATAGAAAGCTGAGTCTTTTCCATGTCTTTGGTGAAAGGGAAAAAAAAGCTTGAGACAAGCATATTTCCTTGAATTGTTTAAGAGACCTTTCAACTGTTTCATATCTTTGCTAATTTCTTCTAATCTTTAATTGTTATTATGCCTAATAAAAGAATTCTTGATAGGAAAAATTTTACAAGTAAAATTTATTATTTTCTGCAACTATTCTTTGAAGTATAAAACTATCCCCCATATGAGTTAAATTTAGTAATATATATTCCAGCATATCAATTTGAAATACAGAGTTTCGTTTTTATTTTCCGTATGGTACATAACAACTGCAAAAACATAAAAGTTAAACCCCTACAACCCATGGTTTAAAATCCATTTATTTAAGGGCAGTTAAGTTTACAATAGCAAAATCTACTATAAAAGAGATCTACTGATTTCTAGTGTAGTTTAAATGTTTATTCCCAATGATGTATTACTCAGGGACAGAGAAATACTTACTTCATCAATATTATGTTCATAACCAGCAAGAATCATACGGGCTGCATTCAAACTTGCAGCACATCTCTGATGAACTTTGCCAGAAATTGCAGTTGGAGGCCCCAGTACGGGGAAGCTCCCATGGAACGGTTCAGCTTTCCTTACAGCTGAAGGATCATCCAAATCAAGTCTAGCAATAAGCTCACCAGCCTGCAACAAAAATGATGTCCTAAGTTTTTATAGAAATAGAGAATTCATGTTTCTCACGTAGAACATTATTTACCTGCATTGCTTGACCTTCAGATATTTTGAACTGAATCATTCCTGAAGCCGGTGAAAGAAGAGGCATACACATTTTCATAACCTCAACCTCTGCATATGGTGTGTCGGCATCTATATGACTACCATCAGAAACCAAAAACCTCAGCAATTTGCATGGTGTTTCAGCCACTAATTTTGATGGGTCATGATCATTCTGGATAAGAAAAAAAAACATAATTAATCTCACACCCCAATTCTGTGTGTGAAAGGAAGTTGATGGTTTTTTTATTCTTTGGGTTCGGGAGGGGGAGTAAGAGCATAGGAGAGAAAGAAATAAGTGGCACCTGCAGCAGGCAAGTCCTTCCATCAATTAGAAGGCGTGTACCAGCAGCTTCTTCCTCTGCATAAATTACATGACTGTTTCCATCCAACTGTAACAAATAGAAACTATCCATCATGAAGAGCCAAAAAAAGAAGGAAAAACAGTTGTAATCACAAGGGAAGCAATAGGGAGGTTCTAATAACTAAGAACATGGAAAAGTAAAAGGTATAAGAAAGGTGAAAAATGCCCAGAAATATTTCTAAACATGTTGGGGGAAAATGCTTGCCTGCATCAACAAACCACCATCACGTAATGTATGTATCTCTGCCTCAATCTCTGACTGATTCAATTTCAGCCTATAACTTCCTGGTCCCCCTCTAACCATGTCAATCTGGTTTAAGATTGCAAGATCAATCAGAACCATAGCCAAAATCTCCAGAATTGTTCTTGAGAATTTGAAAAGAAACCCTTAAAATGGAGGCAAAGTGACTTTATCTACCGTATATTTACTTCCTTCAATGTTCAATGACACTTGAGAATGCACAAGTGATATGTGCTGCAATTAAGATGAAAAGATATCAGTATCTTTACAATGATCCATATAACAGAAGCAGCTCAGGCTTAGTACTGTACCTTGGGAGGGATTTGACCCTTTTCAAGATAACCAATATAATCTGAAACCAAAGCTGCACTGCTAGTTGATGCTTTCTGCAATAGACAAGAGTGTAAAATACGTATTCACTTACCACTAAAAAGAATTCTGATTTGTTTGAACAAAAAAAAAAAAAGAATTCTGATTTGTGAGAACTTACATAGAGAGCTCCTCCAACTACTGAGAGATACCAAGGAGGCCTTTCTGCTCTAACTCGCATAGCAATTCTACTATCCAGCCAACCTGTGTGGATTTTATTTTCCCTATAATCTGAAGCCTGTAGGCAATTTACTGTTAGTATTCAATTATTTTATAGTCATAAACTACTGCGAAGTTAAAAAAGAAGATGATTCATGTGGTAAACCTACATGTAGAAGGTCAATTGTATAATCAACATTTGTACGAATTTCTCCACGGATTTGAATTTCTTTCAACCCAAGAACCATATTTGCTATAGCTAGAGGTCTAGATTCCCCAAACGCAAAGACATGTCCTGAAAGAAGATTTGACGCTTTCAGAAATAGTACTGATTCTTTGTAACAAATAATTTATATGCATAGCAAATGTATGTCAAAAAAAATTAAAAGAATACAGAAAACTAGTAGTGCTGCAATACTTACCAAATTGGGAATCTGAAAATTCATGAATGCCTCCCCCTGACTGCAAAGTACTATTGCCATCATTATCGTAACAAATTTTAAGGTTCAGTCAACCAAAAACCTTACCCAAAAATAATAGTTTACCTTAACAGAGAAGTAAGCCCACACATTCGGCTTGCTTTTAAAACTCAACTCCTGTACAAAGTCGCATAACTCAATACAAACTTAAGAAAAGGAAATAGAGAAGGGGGAAAATGGAGAAATGAGATACTTCAAGTATGATTTTTGGTGAACCTAGTTGGTCTAACCTGTACTTTTCCACTGGTAGGCTTAAAACCATCATCTGGATCTTCACTTGTCACACGGACAGCTACACAGTGACCTTTGGGTCTTGTTGACTCTGCCTTGTCAAAATCAAAAGGAGTGGCAACAACTGAAGTTTTTCTCCAAGAATCATACCCTCCACCATGTTCCATTCCATAGAATCGTCGTATTTCTAATCGAATCAAGTGCAGAAAAATGCACATATCATTACATGGATCATATGAAATGGTTTTGGAGAAACACTGGATATTGATACCATACCAGGAATTTGCCAGAGAGGAATACCCATCCCAACAGCAACTTGGGCAGCTGGCAGATTTACTTCAGCAATCCACTCAGTGACAGGGTGCTCCACCTATTGCAATTAATTTTAAATGACAATATTAAAGAATATGGAGGTGAAAAAATCTTAGAAATGCAATGACTGTGCCATGTAAATCACAGGATTCTAATAGGTTCACACCAAACCAAAGGTGAGAAACCTGCAACCATGTCATTAAAATGTTAAAGCGCCCAGAAATTTCATGGTCATGAAGCTATATGTTTTTTATATGGCTCCAATCAGCCAAATACTGCTTCTTAACCACCAGCTAGCATTTTTATTTTACATTCACTTCAAATGTAGACACTATTAACATACTGCACAAGCACAGTAAATGGATGAAACAAATTGAAAGGAGAAACGGTTATGATTTCATGAACGTGGATAAAACAAATTGAAAGGAGTAAATATGATTGCATGTATATGGATAAAACAAATTGAGAAGAAGAGAATGAATACGATTTCATGAATGTGGATAAAGAAAATTGAAAAGGAGAGAATGAATATGATAGCATGAATGCAACAGCTTAACCAATATGACATGCTCCAGAAAAGAGGATAGAATCATTATTAAATTACCTGTAACCGAGGGTTGAGCTCTAAAAAGTAGTACTCTCCAGTGTCCATACTGTACAGATATTCAACAGTAGCTGCTCCAACATAATTGACAGACTTAGCCAACCTTCTAGCTGCCTGCTCCAGCTTTTTGACTGTCTCCAATGGAGCTACAGTGATTGGACCCTCCTCTATAATCTGTTACCCAAGGGGGGCCATAATGTCAGATATTGTGGGGAACTTTCCTCAAATATGATAACAACTGAAGAGTAAACCTCTTTTGGCCTTGGGGCCCTAGTTGTTCTAGAAAACTAACATTTAAAAGTACACTCACTTACCTTCTGGTGCCGCCTTTGAACACTACAGTCACGGCTATGCAAAGCTGCAACGTTACCATGCTGATCACATAGTAACTGGACCTCTAAATGCCGACTCTAGTTAGGGACAGAAACATACACAGATGGTTTGTCAGAATAAGATCTATACTCCTCCCACTTCATAGAAATCAATTATAGCAGACAATCTTACCTGTGAAGCAACTTTCATTATAAATATAGGTGAACCTGGAACTTCACCCTGCACTTGCTTGAACAGTGCCCTAACTTCATCATCATTATGAACCTAGAAAATCAAACAGCACAAAAATCAATGAACATTCCAGCCAATTCAGAAAAATATGATAAAATTTAAATCAATCTTACTATTACCAAAATATGCAAAGAAACTTCAAAGCTCAAGTAGCTAAAAGTATTGGGTACATAAAAACTGCTATGGTCAAAAAATCACTTCTTGTGAATGAAGCAAACCTTTCTTATGCCTTTACCACCACCACCCCAAGATGCTTTTATCATTGCTGGATAACCAACAACTTGACAACTTGCAACTGCTTCTTCTGTCGTATAAACACATGCTTTACTATATATTTCATCTGGAATAGCAACTAGGCAACTGTCTGCTGGAATTTTCACCTGGAAAAAGGTAAGCAAGCATTGAGCATGAGAAATTGCCACAGAAAATGACAAATTTTAATTTGAAAGAAAGATAATTACATGAGAACCACTCCATGGAAGAGTGGGCACTTCTGCTGCCTGCGCGATCAATGATGAACCAATCTTATCTCCCAATGCTGCCATAGATACAGCTGGTGGCCCAAGAAAAATTATTCCCTTTGCATTCAGTGCATCTGGCAGCTCAGGGTTTTCTGAAGCATGACCCCAGCCAGGCCAAACCGCATCAACATGTGTAATCTCTGCCATCTGAGCAACCATATAATTAATTTGTTACAAATATAGTATAGCAGAATGTTTCAAATAATTAACCGTAGCCACAGTAGGACTAGCTCCAATGAGCTGTAGGCAGCAAGAAAAAGGATACACTCTCATTCTACTTAAAAAATTTCTTTACATTTCCTAGTACTCAACACTAATGCAGTAATGTAGATCTTCTAGGCCACTTGAGATGCAAAACTTCTTTTATTGAGCTATTAGCCTGTGCGAGCTCTAATATTTCAGAATCATCTAGACTAAAATGAATTATGTACAGCAAGAACAATGCAAGAGCAACAAACTTCATTTGTACTTTAAAAATATGCTTCTTGGTAGGGAAACAAATCAACAAAACAATAATTTGGAAGAATGTAAATGTTAGAGGAGTTTACTATACAAACCTCTACAATAAGCTGCACATTGGCATAGTTATTATTATTTGTCCCACCAGGAACTTCCACAAATTGATCAGCAATTCTAATATGCTCTGCATTGATTCTCATATCCTCCGGAGTGGCCATGGCCACCAATAAGATTGCTTTTTCGGTGCCAAATGTCTCGTAAGCCCATGTCCGAACACTACGTATAAATTTGACAGCCGCCATTCCATTGTTTGCAATTAAAATACTGTGGATCGGCTTCTTCCCTCCAAGTGCAAAACAGAATTCATCTACTTCAGATATTGTAGCAGGACTTCTGATTGGCAATACCCCATTTACGTACCCATTGTTTCCACGTCCTGCACCAGCCATTGTTGACTTTCTTTGAGCCTCTGACATGCTGCATATCCAAGAAATCAAACAACCAACAACGATTAGTATTCACATATCAATAATAATAAAATTAAGTAGTACTGGTTTAGGTTGTTTATGACAAACTCAAGCAGGTAACTTTTGAATGATAGCAGTTTAATTCTGAACTAGAACATTAAAAATAAACATGCTTCCTTAAACACAATAGGAATAAATAGCTTAATCAAGAAAGCACCTTGGAGTTGAACGCCAAGCAAACAGAAATACTCATAGGATTAGCAGCAGAAAAATGCACGGTAACTAAACCTCTGTATGACTTAATTCAAAATTAGTCTAAACACTAGCTTAGTTTAATAAACTCTGTATCCAAAGAATCGAACTTCAGTACAAGATTATTCATTGGTGATTCAAATTCCAATTCCAAATTCCCAAACACGGCCTAGCCTCCAAGGAGTAAAGTTCACCAGATGCAGGATCACATAAACATATGATTTCAACAAAGGCGCTATAGAGAGCAACAAGATTACTCATTAGAAGCACTCAAAAAGTTGAGAATTATTGTTTTGGAATCCTTACCGAACTAGAAAAGTGAAACCTCAATCAATTAAATTACAAACCCACCCTCAGAAAAAGGAAAAAGAGAACTTTTTCAAACTTGATAATCATGACCCAACAAAACCAATCCAATTAAAAAAACAGAGGGAAGAATTACACTTCTTGGGTTCCAAAAGAAACCAAGACCCAATTCGGTAAGCAACAGAAGTAAATGACATACCTGGCAAAAAGTTTCTGATCAAAACAAAGACTTGAACTTTCTACAAGGGAATGAAGCAAGGAAGCATTCCTTTTTAAGAAGAAGAAAGAAGAAAGAGGGGGGCAGAGATCAAAAAAGGGACAGAAAGAAGCAAAAGAAATGTTGGGTATGTGTTTGGTAGTATGTGTGTTGAGTATTGAGTTAGAGTTTGAGTTTACAAAATCCAAAGGCAATGTCTGAAAAAATAAAAAGAGGATTAGTAATATAGCGCAGCAGTTATGTGTTAGCAGAGAGTTAGGTTGGGGGTAGCGGAAGGGTGGGTCTATTTTAAGAGGATTTAACGGCCTTTTTAATGTCTACCTGCACGTGGTACCTGCCCCCGCCACACCCTCCTTCAATCTCCCCCTCTTCTTTTCTTTTTCTTTTCTTTTTTTCTGCTTTTTTAGATGGAATGGAATTGCATAGCATAAGTTAGAAATTGAACTTGAAGTAGTTAGTTCCCATCTACCCAATTCGTCTCTTTGCGTTTTCTTACTGCAATTTCATTGGGAATTTCTTCTTGTTTTTCTTGTGTGTGCTATGACTATCTATCTATACGACAAAAAAGAGGAAAAAAGAAAAAAACATATAGTATTAAATTTAATAATTTATTTGGATGTGTTTGAAACTTTGAAGAATCTGTTACCGCATTTTTTTTCCATATAATAAAAGTACACCAACACAGATTGGGGTCGCTGGCGGTGCCCATTGACCGTGCGTTGGGAATTTGGTGGTGTTTGTCCACCAACCCTTCTCTCTTATTAGTATAAGATTGTCATAGATGAGATGAGCTCATTTTTGTTATCCACTTCATTCATCTTCGTTATTAGAATCATCCTTTTTTTTTTCTTATAAGAAAGAAGAATAACCATCATTAATTGAGTATTAATTGAGTTAGTGGGAAGAGTTCCATACTTTTTATATTAAGATTTCAGATTTATTAATGGAGAAAATAGGTTTCATTCAACCCCTAAATCCTTAATGAAGATTTAATGTGACAAAAAAAGGTTGACTAGAAACCCAACCTGAGTCTAAATTTTAATTAAAATAAATATGAGGTTTTTTTTTTCTTTTGGGTTCCAAACTTGTACAAGCCCTCGAATTTAGGATTTGGAAAGTTAATGCCAAAGCACTTAACCTCCAATAAAGGAAGAGAGCCTGTCATAAATATGAGTTTAAATGTGTGGAATTGAACAAATGATAATAATCTGGATTTGGATGATTAAAGTCCTCTAACAAATTGATTTTCACTAAATCAAATTTGTATTCTCACATTTGCTAAGGTAAATGCTAAGATAAAGACTGTTTATCATTTTGATCAATCATTTATTGATAACTTTGGTGACATTTTATTTATCAAGATCACATATATCCACACATTCAATTATACACACTCGACACCCTACCTATCCATCCACACATTCAATTATACACTCGACACCCTACCTATGCGGGAAATCAGCCTGATTAATCTATAATTAGGCCATGAATTGGTGTCCAATTGCATAAAAATCATTTTTATTTATTTTAATAATAAATCTAGATCTGATTAGGAGAAAAAATTACCTCGTGCGCAAACTTATGTTTATTTTATTCTTTTATTTGGTTAATCTTTTGTGGTGGTGATGATTATGTGTTCATATATGAAATAATGAAAAAGTAAAAGGTGTGTGTGGCAAAAAAGTAAAAGGTGTGCAATATGAATTTGATTAGTATGAGTTAATAAAACGTGTAGGAGATATTAATTGTTCATGGAGCTTATGGTTGGTGGTTAGGTTCATCCATGTTCCCCACCCCTTTTTCTTTCCTTCTGACATCTCTCTTTGGTTCTTGGGTTAAACTTTGATATTATATATATATAATAATTTAATTGATAATAATTAATTATTTAATTATATTAGCCCACATCATTAATTATTGTTTGCTTCAAAAAAGTTATGGAAGAAAATGTGGGTGATGTTTGACTTGCTAGGTAATACTATAGCCTAAATCCTTACTGGATGATCAAATATGAAATGAAATGCCCTGTGAAAGAGGGCCTAATGCAAGAATAATTTTACTACATGAAACAATAATGGGGTTTAATATCTTTTTGTCCCCTGAATTTGTAGCGTTGGACATTTTACCCCTTGAACTTCAATTTTGGACATTTTATTCCTATAACTCTCAATTTTGGACGTTTTACCCCCTCTCAAACGATTAGGCTAACAGCACCATCATGCCGCTGACATGGCATTGCCACGTCGGACGAAACCACCGCATCAGCGGCATGACGGTGTCGTTAGCATAATCGTTTAAAAGTGGGTAAAACGTCCAAAATTGAGAATTTATGGGACAAAATGTCCAAGATTAAAATTCAAAGGACAAAACATTTAAACGCTACAAATTGAAAGGATAAATTTATACTTTTGCCACAATAATGGTGCTAGGGTTTTTTCATTAACATATAAAATATAATATAATAATATAATAATATATAATGGTAATTGACTAATTGATAATTTCTTGCACGTCCACAGTTTCTTGGGGTCATTTGAGGGAGTGAAGAAATTAAGAAATCTTCTTTGGAAATCATTAGATGGATGATTAGCAATAATTTACTTGTTATGTTTATTTAGGGGTTCTAATTTGTCTCTTTCTTTTACAGCTAATTTTAATTATTAATTATATTTTCGATGTGAGTTTATGGTGATATTATTGACTCTCGAGTAATCCAAAGTTGAATTAATTTATATGTATGATATGTAGTTTTTTTTTATCCGGTATTCAGAATTTTACTCTTACTAATTCAAATTTAACCCGAGTCGCGCACCTAATTTGGTAGGTGAGTCTACCAAAAAGTCGGTTGTGTATGCAAAGTTTCGAATCTAAAACCTGCTTAAATTAGAATAAATCGCTTACTACTTGGTCTTGAATCTAATCCAACCCCACGTATGACATGGACTTTCTTTCAAAAAAGAATTAAACATACTTCAATTCGATCGTGCAATATTTTAAGTAAAACAAATGAGTAGTGCATTGAAAACTTAATCAAGATTATATATATACACTTGAAATTTTTCTCGGTACCAAAAAAAAAAAATATACATCTGAAATTTATTTATTTATTCTCAAATCAATAACAAAAAAATTACTCAATAAGATGTTTGTGTTTCTCAGAATTATGGTCAGAACAAGTTGTCAATGTCTTTGAGAATTTAAGAATCCATTAGACTTTCACATGCAGCTTAGATGTTTAAGTCTTTTCACCGATTATTATAAGACATGATTTTTGTCGTATTATTCTCTCTAATCTCTTTCTTTCATTATTTTCCCTTCTTTTTCTTAAATAGATGTCATATTCTCTTTTATTTGTTGAAATTCATCTTATCTAGACTATCTCGAGTGCATTCCTTTCTTAAATAGATGTCATATTCTCTTTATTTCCCCTTTTTCCTATACCTTTATTGTCCAAGCCATTTCCAGGTTCTATGTATCTATGTTATCATCCGAGAAACGAAATTAAGAAAAAGTAAATCTCTTTTTCTAAAATTTTGTATCACTTGAATAATAATGAAATAGAAAAAAAGATGCAAAAAGGATTATAAATGCCTTAAGATAGTGGAATAATCTTACTCGAGAATCACAAGTATAAAGAAAAGTTGTAAATAATTGAAGGATCCCATTTTTTATAGGTGTTACCGAAAGAAACACACCATTTCATGTGTAAAAGATCATGAATGTTTTAAATTTTAATGAATTCCTTCTGTCGCCTTAGCGGTTGTATATAGTCAATGCTAGTGCAATTGCTGTGTAGATAATTGCTGTCCATCTTCCACGTGATGAGCTCACGGTCTCCGAGCCCCGCACCTCGACCCCTAATGTTTTCACCTTTCACATGTATACTTCAACATTTAAGTCGTAGAAACTAATAGTGACGATGGAGGGTTGGTTTGGCATACGGCTGACATTCTCTCTTCGTACATTTCCCATTCATGCTAACCTTTGGATCGAGTTAAAAGAGATAAGATTTATATTTGAATCTTATTATTAATAAAGTAAATAAGCGTTAGAAAAGAGTTTTTTTTTTTTTTAAATTATTTGAAGTTGTTAGAAATCGAATTTTTATCAATTGAAACTAATAGTTTAACATTCTATCACAAAACAACATGATTGGTGGCTAGAAAAGAGTTTTTTTTGGTTTTCCTGTAAAGAATGTAGCATCATTCTTAAAATTAACTGAAATTCAATAAAATTAATCGTATCAAGAAAACTTCATTAAAGTAAAATTTCTCATTCATAATCTTCGATCTCTAATTATATTCGCTAATGGTCTTGTTATCTATTAATAGAAATTGTTTATACCTCAATTTACAATTGAGGATAAATTGGTTTTCACATAAATATAATTAAGATGTGTGGTCAGGATTTAATCAAAAATCCTAAAAGAATTTGGTTTCTGCACCACCCTAGTTTTGATAGAATTAGGAAAATCTTGTAATTAATTGCAAGGGCTGAAATTAATTAATTATTAAATAAATAATAATTATTTTCTTGAATAATTATTATTAAAATCATCACATGTGCCGCCCCTACCTAGGAGAGTGGCAAAGAAAGTCAATCAGAAGCAGTTTTCTTTAATATTGCTGCCTACTAGGGAGACAAACAAGTAAAAAAGGAAAATTGCTTGTCATCTGCCCATGAGATGAAAAATACCTCATGGACTTACATAGCAAGGCCTAAAGTCGTCTCTCATGTAGAGGAGAGGTCGCCCTCTGCCCTGGTGAGAGATATTTTTCTCTTCCTGCAGGAAGGAGGCACAGAGCTAAAGTTTGTCAGCAAAAGAAACATCTATGCACGTGAAAGAGGCATGAGATTTTCAACCTCACACCTCCTCCATATAGTCGACTAACCATAGTGGAGAAATCGCCTAGCCCTTTTCCCCTCCCCGGGAGGCGAAACTGCAACTTTGTATTTTATTCAATTAAGGACAAAATAGTAAAATTGACCAATTGAAGAGGCTAGAGGCTGCGATTTCTACCAAAAAGCATACCATGATGATCCTTGAGCTATGTAGATCATCTTGGTAAAATTTCACCTCATTTTGACATCGGAGTAAAAACTTATGCCCGGTTTTCAGTTAAGGACATTTTGGGGAGTGAAACCAAATTTACCATGATAGAGAGCTCGAAATCACGTGAGATTTTTTCCATAATCTTATGGAGATAATCTAAGCCTACTGGTGAAATTTTGGTTAATTCCGAGATCGTTTGCAATTTTTGCATTCTTTTCAGTTAAGGACATATGGCTTTCTCACCCCGGTTTAAGCCATTTTCTTAATTAATTGTTATTTTCATGATTTGAAGAGCTAAATATGATGTAGTATGGAGAATTTCGTGGCCTTGATGATCAAAGGCCAAATTATGATGTCAATTGGCCATTACTTAGTCAAAATAACTAAATTCAGCATAAAAGAAGCAACGAAGGCATGCTGCAATGTGATAGGAAGAAGGAAGAATTATCATCAACCACCAAGGAGGTAGATTTCCATCTCCCATCCAAGCAGAGGGCGCCCTAGCATCTATTTTGCCCTCTCCATAGTAGTTGGAAACAATTAGAAGAAGAAAGAAGCTTCACTGCATCTTCTTGGAGGCTGTCATCTACCTAGGAGGAGGAATTTGCCTTCTTCAGCAAGGCAAGCCCATTAATGCCAAAATCCATGCTGTCCCCTATATAAAGGGAGGACATTCTCAGGTTTTAGGCAGATTCCGCATCTCAAACATTTCTCCCGAGAAATAAAAAACCAGCTCCTGCAGCTACAAACTTGCTCCGCGCGAAAAAACCAAGTTCCATGCTTATTTTCTTTCTGGCTCTGCGCCATTTTCACTCTTGTTCATCATGAGTTCTTACTCGTTCATCAAATTTTCCTTGTTTAGATCTTGTCTCAGACAATCAAACACTCTTTTAGTGTTTTTTTTCTTGTTTCAATCTTGTCTCCGGACATACAAACACTATACACGTGTTTCTCTTTCAGAAATAACAAATCAAATTGTTATTTTCTTTTCAATTTCAATTGCAATCAAAGCAGATATCCTAGATCTGATCCAGTTAGAGGAAGGCCCAGTTATGAGAAGTAGTTTTGTACGGATCCAATGATTTAAATGCTCCGGTGTGACTTTGATCCAGTCCCCACAATCGCTCTGATCTTTTTATCTGCTGCTCCGCACTCCAGATCCAGTTCTTTACAACCTCTTTGTTAATTTCAGCAAATTGACTGGCACGCCCCTATGCTGTCATAAAGAATTCTCCGCGAAAACTCTAACAAGAGATTTTTGGCGCAACATCTCTTTTTGACACGCCCAGTGGGACCAGTACACTTACTCTCTCCCTCTCTGGCGTCCCTCTCTCTCTCTTTCTCTCTACCTAGTCGGCGATCCCCGACTTCACTTCTCCTAGTCTCTCAGCAAGGTGTCCACCTCACTCAAAGGTCCACACCAACTCACTTTCCTTGACGCTTGAAGCAGGACAAGACAACAGATCTCTCCTTCTCCAACGCCTCAGGGTATAATGTTCTTTACTTTTTCTTCTCCCCTCTCTTCTTTCTAAGTCCTACCAAGTGGCAAACATGTCACCTAAGGTTGATGAAGGTAGATCTAGCCATGGTATGCAAACCAGAAGCAAAAAAGTGGCCGATCCTTCATAATTACCTTTGGAGTCTGATTCAAAGATCTTGTTGCAATACCTCACTGAAGTCATGAATGAAATTTCTTTGGCACAGGAGCAGAGGATGCAACAACTTAAGAGATCTATAGATTAGATGAACAGATCTCATGACCAACTTAAGGAGGCTAATGACTCATTTAGAGAGCAGATGGTTCAAGACCGTGAGAACATCCCGGCTCAGATTGGTCAAGTAGAAGATAGACTCGGGGGGAAAATCCAACAAATAGCCCAAGATCCGAGACAAGTTAACCTGCCTGCACTTCTCCCTCCACCTATGGCGCCACATGCTAATAATGGTGCTAACCGGGTGAGAGCTCCACCTCAAGTGGAGGTAGTTGGTAACAACAACTTACCACCTCCTAGGGAGGGAGTAGCAAGGGGTGAATGAAGCTGATCTCATCCCTGGACACCAGGAGGCAGTAGATCACGCACCTGACAACGTGGAAGAGGAAGTCAACCAAGTTGGTCCCCGAGCTGTAGCCTACATACCACCCTATGTGAGGAATGGTAATGGCAATGGTGCAAGGAATGGTCATCAACGCCATCCTGCTCCACGCCATCCACCTCAAGGTGCTGATGCACAAGGCCCAGTCAATCAGAACTTCAGGGAGATGATTGAAGACATGATTGGCCCAGCCTACAGGAGAGTAGGCAGGCGATCTTTCCAGAAGCCTTATCCTGAGGAGTATGATAGGATCTATCCTCTACCTCGTGGGTACAAGGTACTTGACTTCACAAGCTTCTCTGGCACCTCTAGTGAGCAGACGACTCTGGAGCACATTGCTCGCTTCACTGTACAGTGTGGAGAAGCTAACTCTGGCTACCACAAGCTTCGCTTGTTTCCTAACTCTGTCACAGGAGCAGCTTTGACTTGGTACATCAACCTACCACCCAACTCAGTGAGAACTTGGGAGGAGATGGAAAGGTTGTTCCACACACAGTTCTATAGAACTAACCTGAAGTCTCCATGGCAGACTTGTCACGCCTCTACCAGAAAAAAGGGGAGTCAGCTGAGGAATACTTAGCTCGTTTCAAGAAGCTAAGGAATAGGTGTCGCACACCTCTCCATGAGATAGAGTTTGTGAGCCTAGCTCAGAATGGGCTTGACATAGAGCTTCGAAAGAAGTTCGAAGGAGTTGATTTCAGAGACTTCTTTGAGATGTCAACCAAGGTGACAAGATATGAGACTCTTCTAAGGGAAGGGAATGAAAGAAGAAGTTCATCTTATGGCACTTACTATCAAGAGCCAAACTTTGAACTTGGAATAGCTAAGGTCAAGGCAGATCGCCCTATTGAGTGTCCATGTCAAGTGAAGGCAGGAGTAGGACACCCTCAGACCCAGGAAATATTTGCTGCTATGTATCAGAGACAAGCAGACAAGAAACCTTATGATGGGAGCAAGACTTACTCATTTGATACTTCAAAAACAAATGAAGTCTTTGATTTCCTACATAAGTCTGGTATGATCAAGTTACCACCTGGACATGTCCTTCCTTCACCTGGAAACATCAAGGGGAGGGAATACTATAAGTACCATGACTCTTGGAGGCATCCAACCAACAAATGTACCGTGTTCAAAAACATAGTACAAGAAAAGATAGAAAATGGAATACTGAAGTTCCCTGAAGCACCTAAGAAGGACATGAGAGATGACAAAAATCCTTTCCGAGCTCTTATCCACATGGTCGCATTCAACCTCCCAAAGGATGGACAGCTGGCTAGTAAGGAGAAGGAAAAAGGGGAAGCAACTCCAAAAAGGGCGACTTTGGCTCCAAGTACCTCCTTGGTAGCCAACCCTCAACATGAAGGTAAGTTTTATCACCACTCTGCTAAAGCTAAGAAGCTGGTTGATAAAGGTAAGTCTAAGACTCTGGGTGTGCATTCAGATCGGCCTTGGAATCCAAACACGGCCGCTGACAGGCTTAAAGCACCAAGGAGGAAGCTGGAACTTTTCTCATCTGAGGATGAGGAGGAACCGATGGAACATCTTGATACTTCTTCCAGGAAGAAGATTCAAAGAAAGTTGGAGTTTTCATCAAAGACTCCACTCCAGAAGAAAGAGAAAAGCAAGGCAAAGCACACTCCTAGCTCGGGGGCAAGCCATAAGCTTCAATTCCTCCTCCTAAGCAGAGAAAACGGGATTATGGAGAATCATCATCAAGGATGGCGCCATCTTCCCCTCATCCCAGCTCATCTACTCACCACAAGGTGCAAAGGTCTTCCAAGAGAAAGCATGATCAATAACCACAAGTTGAGGTTCATTCCAAGTCCTTTCCGAAGAGGACTAAGCACGAGATCAGACCATGGTTGGATCACAAGGAGGAAGAATATCGCCATGCAGCTGTGAGGAAGGAGATGAAGCTAAGGAGTGACCATGCACGACCAAGGATGGTCAAGCCACCATCAAACACTCATAAGGGTGTGTGGCGTAGAGTTCAACATCCCAAGTACCCTATTCAGAAGAATAAAAAGACTTGGAGAAGACGAGAACTTCGGAAAAGAGCAAAAGCTCGAAATGAAGAAGTACTTGATACCATGCAAGTTGATGAGAGTGGAAATGAACCTTCAAAGGACTCACCACCTACCAACGAGATGGATATATCCCTCATGGACCTAGCAGACATGGGAGTGAAGTTGTGCAAGGAGAAAATCCTTTCCGAAGAAGCAAGGCTCAAAGCAAAAGCACTTGAGCTAAGTAGGAAAGAAGTTGAACTCCAAGATCGAAGGCAGGCCTTGATTGACATAGTCTACGGCATTGAAGATTATTCTTGCCAAGAACTAGCAGACAAAGGCGCCATCAATGAGGAAGCAGTCCTTGCATATAGAAGATTGGCTATGAGAGCATTAGCCATAGGAGATGAAGATGGAGAAGATGATGACTTCGAGATCCGTAGTATTGACAATGACTCATACTACAACAAGTTTCCTTATGACCGCTTTGTCTAGAAGGCTTAAAGACTGGCCACCACATGAGGCCACTCAAGATCTACTCTACATCTCAGAGAACATGCCACCATGGCAAATATCAATTTTGCTTGAAAAAGCAAAATTAGATAAGAAGAGGAAAGAGTTTGAAGCTAAGAGATTAGAACACATCGAAGCTGAAAACATTATCTTCGAAAGACAAGAAGCCATAGATGATGCTGCTAAACAACTCCTTAGGAAGGTCATCATCGAAGACCTTAACATTAAGGTAGACAAGACCTCAGGAGATCAAGATGAAAGTCTGTGGACTTCACACTGGGAGGATAATGGCGCCACCCACATGGAGGATGCCATACCAACTCCATTTAATCAAAACATATGTGATGAGAGCTTGGGAGAAAAGCCAGTCGCCATGAGTGAAGAGGAAACATTAGCTGCTGAGGACTTTGACAACAAATCTGTTGATTCAATGGCCTTTGGGAAGTTCATGGTTAATCTTAACCATACTACCATTACTCTACCATGCACATTTGCTGGTAAGCTGAAAGAGCGAGTGGAATCATTTCAACCACTCTCTCCCCAGGAGAGTGAAGATGTCATTGAGATCCCCTCAGGGAATGAAGAAGACTCGGGGGCAACAACTCAGATGATGCAAAAACAATGGTCTTCACCAAACCTGATGAAACAAATACTTGCCACATTAAGCCTTTGTATATCAAGACACATGTTGATGGCATCCCAATCAACAGGGTACTTGTTGATAATGGTGCAACGGTGAATCTTATTCCCTACTCATCATTAAAGAAGCATGGCAAGTGCACTGATGACTTGATCAAGTCAGAAGTCACTGTGAGTGATTTCTCTGGCAACGTCAAGAATACAAGAGGCATACTGCTTGCCCAGCTGACCATTGGGACAAAAACGTCCCTCTCTGCCTTCTTTGTAGTTGATTCCTCATCAACCTACAAGATGCTACTTAGTAGAAATTGGATTCATTCCAATTGGTGTGTCCCATCATCTCTACACCAACTGTTGATGTTTTGGAATGGTACTGAAGTTGAAGTGGTCAAGGCAGACAACAAACCATTCAAAGTTGAATCCAACGCAAGATGTGAGGTTCTATGATGGAACCACTGGACCTATCAGGTTCATGGGCCAGGACAAGTATGGTCGGCCATACCCATTCATCTCCACAGGAGAAGTCAAACAAGAAGCCTTGAAAGAGGTAATGAAAATTCTTGTGCGGCCTGATGCTTTGATCCCCTTCAAGCCGCTTCCATTTACTCCTATCATAGAGGAGATCCCATGAGTACACAACCTAGAGAGGTTGTGTTGGCCAACGACACCTTGAAGAAGTTGTCGACTTTGGCCTTAGAAATGAAGCTCCAAAGCTTAGAGGACTTAGTCGCCCCATCAGCTGATGCGGCTTATCAAAGTATAGAAGACACACAAGATGAGATCACCATGGAGGAACTTGACCTTGCTCCCATGAAGTTAGATGATCTTAAGGCTGAAGTACAAGATCCTTTACTTGAAGTGAATCTTGGTAAGCCAAGGCCGACTTACATAAGTCAATTGTTGGCCGAAGAAGACAAGCAACACTTTGCAGCCTTGTTAAAGGAGTACAAAGATTGTTTCGCATGGGACTATGACGAAATGCCTGGCTTAAGTCGTGACTTGGTGGAGCATTATCTACCAATCATGGAAGGATACCGTCCCTATCAACAAGCTGTTAAAAGGATGGCAAATGATGTCATCCTTAAAGTTAAAGAGGAAGTTGAGAGGCTCTTTAAAGCAGGATTCATCTGTACCGCAAGGTATGTGGAATGGATTTCAAACATAATTCCTGTAGTAAAAAAGAACGGTAAAGTCAGGGTGTGTGTTGACTTTCGTAATTTGAAATCAACCACCCCTAAAGATGAATATCCTATGCCTGTTGCAGACTTACTGGTAGATGGAGCCGCCCAACATCAGGTGTTATCCTTCATGGATGGACACAGTGGCTACAACCAGATCTACATAGCAGAGGAGGATGTTCCAAAGACAGCTTTTCGCTTTCCAGGTGCAATTGGTACTTTCGAATGGGTAGTCATGCCCTTTGGACTCAAAAATGCCGGTGCAACCTACCAAAGAGCCATGAACGCCATCTTCCATGCTATGATTGGAAAGTTTATGGAGGTGTACATAGATGATGTTGTGGTTAAGTCACACAACCACCTTGACCACATTGATCATCTAAGGCGCTCATTTGAAAGAATGAGACAACATGGTTTGAAAATGAACCCATTGAAATGTGCTTTTGGTGTTAGTGCAGGTAACTTCTTTGGATTTTTGGTTCATCAACGAGGCATCGAGATAGACCAAAACAAGGTAAGAGCCATCATACAGGCAAAACTGCCCACCTCAAAGAAAGAGCTCCAACGCTTCCTTGGACAAGTCAACTTCTTGAGAAGATTCATCTCCAACACTGCTGGTAAGACCAAGGCGTTCTCACCACTGTTAAAGTTGAAAGACAAGGAGGAATTTCAATGGAATGACAAACATCAAGAAGCTTTTGAGGCTATCAAGAAGTACTTAGCTTCGTTTGTCACTCTACTTTGCAGCAATAAAACTTAGACATTACATGCTCTACTTTGATGTCTGTGTTATTTCAAAAACTGATTTAGTAAAATACATGATATCCCGGCCTCTCCTTAAAGGCCGACTAGGCAAGTGGTGCCTAGCACTTTCTGAGTTCAGTTTCAAGTATATACCTCAGAAGGTAGTGAAAGGGCAAGCAATTGCTGACTTCCTAGATGACCACCCATGTTTAGACTTGGGAGAAGAGTTTGAAGATACAAACTTTGTCATGGAGGTATCTTTAATACCATGGGTACTTGAGTTTGATGGTTCTAGCACTGCTAACTCAACAGGTGCTGGAATAGTAATCACCTCCCTTGATGATGATTATACCATGATGTCATTTCACTTGGACTTTGATTGTACTAACAATCAAACTGAGTATGAGGCACTCATCATTGGTTTGGAACTACTCAGGGAGATGTAAATATCCACAGTACACATCAAAGGTGATTCTCTCTTGGTAATTAACCAGCTTACTAGGGAGTTTAATTGCACAAGTCCATCATTGTTAGAAAAATTTGATGATGTACGAGTAGAACATGTCCCTAGACATCAAAATGAATATGAAAATGTTGCTGCACAACTTGCATCTGGCCTTACTGATTGAGCCAAAAACAACTCTATTTTTATGGCTATTTTATTATGTTTTTGGATCTATTTATGCTTAATTATATGCTATTTTGATAACATTTGTGTTTTGAGTTTTTAAGTGATGTGAAATTGAGAAATTGTTATTTTTCACTTCTTTTGGAGCTATTTTGATGACTTTTTACACAGATTTTAGCAAAGCAATTTTGAGTATAGATTTGGAGATTCAAAGTTCGTGTTTGAAGACCAATTGAAGATAATTTTGAAGATTTGAAGATTTTGAAGAATTATTTCAAGGAGCAAGGATTCAAGATTGGAGCTTTAATTGTGAAGGATTGAAGACAAGTCATGAACAAGTTCTCAAGCTTTGGTATTTTTGGATATTTTATATGGGAAAATACTCAGCCCATATAAGATATTAATTGGAATTAAAATCCCAATTAATGACTCCTATATCCATGGAAATATCCAAATCCCGTAGATTCCCGATTCTAGTCCTAATAGGATTAGGATTCAGGCGCAGTTTTGGTAGAAAAATCATAACTTTATGCTCAAACCTCCGTTTGAAGCCCATGAGTACTCGTTGGAAAGCTGACTCCGAGATCTACAACTTTTTTTGAAGTCCAAGACCCATTTCTGCCATCTTCAAGCCCAAAAATGCCGTTGAAGTTTCTGCACGAAATCAAGATTTTTTTTCAGGATCCTATTTTAACTTGGATTCTACTCTAAGATGACTTTTAATCTAACTTGGAGTCTAAGTTAGACCCAAAACCGATTTAGACCTCTTTCCAAGTTAGGATTGGAATTCCTAGGGTTATTTCCACTATAAATAGCCATATTAGGTCTAGGTTCTTAGTACATGTAGATCTAGAAATTGTATTTGGTAGAATTATTGAAGATTTGGAGGACTAAAAGCCTTTGTGCCGCCGCCCCCTCTTCTTCCATCCATAAGATAAGTTTTTTCTTCTTATTCTTTGGATGCTCACTCAATTCATGAGTGAGTAATCCTTTTCTTTACTCCAATGTAGAATTTAATTGATCTCTCGACTTATATATTGGTGAGATTTTGTGCTTATATATGATAATTGTTAGAGTATTCCTTTGATCTCTGTTTTAATTCTATGTTGCTTGTTTTGATGGATTGAGCCGACACTTTCTTGATAAATTAAGTTAGCATTAGCTAGATCAAGTCGAGGATTAATAGTCCAGGCTTGGTTGTTTGTAGCAATTGGTTGAGAATTAACCACTCCTTCCAAGGGAGATAAGGGACTTTGAGTGAGAAATTACTCTTTATGCTTGTATAAATTACTAGTTCTTAATGCTTTGTTTCTTGGTGAATCTTTAAGCCTTAACCGGTAATTGATTTGTTAAGTTAACAATAGGGGTAATTTAAGCCTTAACCGGTAATCTTATCTAATTAATGTAATTTAGGAATTAATTCCAACAAGCTATTCTATGATTTCATAATTCTTAGATATCAATGATACATGTTATAATTGTCAAGAGGGATATTAATTCTATGTTGGAGGTTTTTATTAATTGTTTTCTTGATTATTCACTACTTTCTTATCAATTGTTTTCTTTAATTTTCTTGATTGCTTCCTTAGTTAATTTTAATTGTTAGTTAAATTAGATTCAATTTCACTATAAAAATTCTCTTTAATCTGTTTAATTATTTTAAGAAAAAGATAAATAACCTTTCTCTCTGTGGGTTCGACCCCTACTTGCCATATCTGCTTTAGTTAGGATTTTGTTTGGGAATTTATTTTTATGATTTGCTGACGACCGATCACTTACATTCCAAGATGATATTTGGAAGAAGGTGGTAAATGTTGAAAGGAGAAGCATGCCTTCAACATTTACTAGGGACAATGTGTTTGAAATGTACAACATGGTACACAGGCTTGATGATTGGCGCCACCCATTCCTTAAATATCTCCAAAATCCATCAATAAAGGTCAGTAGGAGGATAAGGACTTAGGCTGTGCACTACACTGTCTTAGTTGATGAATTATATCGGAAAGACTTAGATGGATCTTTGATGAGATGTCTAGATCATGAAAAAGCTAAGAAAGTCATTAAGGATGTACATGAAGGCTAATGTGGTGCACATCAAGCTGGTAGAAAGCTGAAATGGTTAATACGCCGTCATGGTTTCTATTGGCCAACCATCATGAAAGACTGCATGGAATTTGCCAAAGGTTGCCAAGCTTGTCAGAAGTATGGCCCTATATGGAGACTTCCATCAGAAGAGCTACATTCTATAATAAATCCTTGGCCATTCAGAGGATGGGAAATTGATCTTATCAGAAAGATTTACCCACCCGCCAAGGGAGGTGTCTGCTTTATTATAGTTGCCACGGACTATTTCACCAAGTGGGTGGAAGCAAAAGCTCTGAATGGCATAGCTCATAATGACATCAAGAAATTCATCAAGGAAAATATCATCTACCGCTTTGGGATTCTAGAAACTCTCACTACCGATCAGGGTACTAACTTTGATGGTGAGATCACAAGGAGTCTGGATGAACAGTTTGGCCTAAAATTCACTAAGTCCACGCCATACTATGCTCAGACTAATGGACAGGTCGAAGCCTCTAACAAGGTGATGATAGGCATCATAGAGAAAATGATAAAAGACAAACCTGGTAAATGGGATAGAGTCTTACCTAAGGCTCTGTGGGCATATCGAATGTCACAATGCTCAAGTACCAGTGTGAGTCCATTCAGCCTCACCTATGGTCATGATGCGATGGTTCATATGGAAATCTTGGCTAAGTCAGCCAGAGTTGCATTCCAAAATAACTTGCAGTGGTATGACTACAATGATGCCATGATGATTGAGCTTGAAGACCTTGACTCTGAAAGGTTAGATCCTTTAAATCACCTGCAAGCACAGAAGAAGAAGGCAGAAAGAAGTTATAACAAGAAAGTTCGCAAACGAAGTTTCATCGAAGGCGAACTAGTGTGGAAAGCTTTCTTGCCTCTTGGCTCTAAGAAACGTGGAAAGTGGTGTCCTAAATGGGAAGGACCATTCTGTATCAAGAGAGTACTTAAGAATGGTGCCTACTGGTTAGAAACTGAAGATGGTGATTCCCATAAGAAGTTCATCAATGGGCGCTACTTGAAAAAGTACTATCCAACTGCTTGGGAGGCAAAGTCTGATCCAAATCCTGAATTTGACATGGAAGAGGAGTTAGATGATGTGGCTATGACTCAACTCACAGCCACATGCTTCACCGAAGTTTAAAACCTACACACTTCGTGGACTAAGCCACCCCAATTGCGTACTTGTGGCTTTAAAATAAAATAAAAATATTTTTATTACTTATGAAGTAATAAAAATTTATAATTTTTGCCAATAACAATAGTGTGTGGCGAAAATTGGAAGAAAAATAAGAAATTCCATCACTAAAATTTTACAAGTGTTGTGGAATTTAATTTTTCAAAAATTTGGCCTTAATCAAGGAGAGGAGGCCGAATTTTTCAAGTATTTTTGGTTATTTTGCCGAAAATTCTAAATATTATTGGCAATTTAATTCTAAAATAATTTCTAAGTATTTAATCTTTATGGTTTTAGTCATAAGACCAAAAGATTAAATTGACAAAGGATTTTGTTTAAAACAAAAACTTAACTTGTTTGAAAATTGAAAATAAAAACAAAATCCTAAATCACTCTCCTTCTTTCTCCTCTTTAGCAGTCACAGGGGGAAAGGTCTCAGAAAGAAGTGATCTCCATACTTCAAAATCTCTATCCATGCTATCCAATAGAGCTCTGAAGAAGTCTCTTTCAACAACAACAGCTAGGTAATCATCTTTCTCCTTGAGAATGATGCTGGCCTCGCAATAGATTTCTTCACACTTTTGATTGGAAACCTCACGCTTCTTGGCGAGTTTGGCTTTCTTGAGTTGAAGAGTTTTCACCTTCGCTAGGTAATCATTGATTTCATCATCAAGAGCCACCTCCCTCTCGGAAGGCGCCACTGAATGATACAAGGCCGCAGCTTTGTCATCTAAAGTCCTCTGGCGAGCCTTGTATCTCTTTTGTTTCGCATTAAATTGATCGAAGCTGCTTTGATTTTGATTATATCTTGCGAGGAAAGCATCAAACAATCTTGGAAAATATTTCCAGAATTGAGTTTCATCGTCTTCAATTTCAAGAGAACGTGACCAGGTCTGAGCATGGGAGTAGATGATTTCCTTCTGGGAAGGAAGAATGGTTGTATCAGCCTTCAAAGTAAACTTGCAAAGTTCATCAAAGGCTCTTTCAGCTGTGCATCAGAAGGAACCTTAGTAACATCTCCAAAGGAGGCTTCATAGTCCATTGGCAGAAGTTTGGAAGTTTATTCCTTAAGAACCTTGCATCTTTGGAGGAGAGGAGCGTCAGCCAAGATAGGAGGAAGTATAGAAGATGGAGTTGCTGTCAAAACAGGAGGTACATCAATGGGTAGAGAATTTTCGATCTCTGTAGTCCTATTTGCCGCCTCACTGACCAGAACAGGCATAGACATTGGGAGAATGATTCCAGTGGTGTCCTCAGAACATACTCCATGAGGATTGGAAACTATGTTCTACAAATCATTCATGAAATCTTTTCCACTTGTTTGCCCTGAGAAGTCTATGTCACCCAAGGAGAAGTTGTCTTCGAGAAGGAAGGATGCGGCCATATCCAAGGCCGGTTGATGAGGAAGGAACATCCCCTTGATCCACGTAGGTGACATAATCCAGTGAAACATCTGGCGAGCAAGGAGATGATGCCATGTCTAATGGAGCATTTGTGGTCTCCTGAGGAAGTGCATTCTGACTACTGGGTTCAGGGTGAGAAACTTCCATCAAGTCACCAGAAGTGGAACCACCAGACTTCGGAATAGCTTTCTCCTTCTTCGAGAAAGAGGGTTCTGAAGGATCCTTCTCACGAGATGGAGCAACACGTTTCTGTACTACTTGCTTTGCCATTTTATTGGCATCCCTCTTAGGAGGCGCGAAAGCATCACCTGAAAAAGGAAAGTTAGTAAAAAGCTTAAACTATAAACTAAGAGTTTAAGTAACAGAAATTACCAAGTGGAAAATGAAGTCTTGCAGCAATGTGAGAAACGTCTTCACCACCAATCTTCCTCCATACATCTGACCACCAAGTAACAAAATTTGAAGTGGCCTCAGATAAGAAGGGAGGAATGATGAATTCAGCCTCTTGCCTTTGTTTCTAAAAATTTTCATGACACCTCGCACAGAAAACTTTCTCAAGGACTGAAGGTCTTATGTGACAGCACTTGTTCCTTGAGAAGTGAGGAGGTGAAGGGATTTGCTGTATAAACCCAAGCTGTCTACCTAGTAGAGGGGGACACTATGTTTCAAACCCAGGTTTGACTCTCCCAGCTACTTCAACGCCAAAACAAAGGTCAATGGGCAAGTAGAAGTTTCTCCATGCTTGTTTCACAACATCTGCACTCTCGTTGGTAGGTGTTTCTTGGAACCATGAAGGGCCAAAATGCCTCCGAGAGTATAGGAAGAACTCTTGATCTTTCAGGTTCCATAAGGAATGGAAGACATTGTTCACATTGTTGTTGATATGCACAAGCCCTCAATATAGATCACCATAACATCGAGTGATGAGGGTAGTTGCATGACGAGTTGGAGATAGCTGAGGAAAATACATCCAAGCCCACACTTGAAGAATCCACAAAGGACCATGAGTACCTTTGTCAACACTCTGAGTAATGTTGTATAAGCCACGATAAAGGTTCCCCAACACGAACTGACCAAGAGCTAATCTCTTCCCTGAGGCCATGAGCTTAGCAAGGTGAAGATACTTAGCAAGGCAGACACGTGAGGGAGGACAAACAACAAACTTGCAGATTAGGCAAAGCATGAAAGCCGTGATCTCCTTAGCCTCAAGAGGTGCATAAGTTGGCTTAGCATACTCAGAGATGAACTTGTTGAAGTAGAGTTTGTCACTAAAAGGAATAGAATAGAACAAATCTTCAGCTTCATCAAGGGAGGTGGCGCATGACACCTATTCGCCATCTACAGGAAGGCCTGTGATTGTTGTTATGTCCAGAAGAGTCACAGACATTGGCTCACATGGAAGGTGGAAGTAGTTCCAACACCTATTCCAAAAAGAACTGAGAGCAGCAAGCAAGGCACCATCATAGGAGAACTCTTGCTTTGACAACAAGACAAATGATAATAAGTCTTGTTCACGTAGTTGTTCTTCGCGATACATGACAATTCGGTCCATCCAGACACACCACTCTGTTGGACAGTAGGCCCATGACTGGATTTTGTTAACCCACTTGCGGAAATCATAGTCATATCCTTGAAGAGGGAGTAGGCCACCTTGATGCAGAGGAAAGCAGTCATTCATCTCAGCTGGAGGAAAACCAGTGAAAAAAGGGGCAAGAGCATCTTTAGGAAACTCAATCTCATGATAAGACTTAGCAACAAGTTTCTTCACAGGATCAAAAGTTCTCTCCTCCTCTAAAGATGTTACAAGTTCTCCTACAAAAATTAACAAAGTTGTTAAGACACAATTTTTCTTAATAAGTTGGTGAAAATAAATATTTTTACCACCTTAAATTTATTCCATAATTTTATTTCTTGGCAAAATAATTATTATGGCTGCCAAAAATAATTATGGTAATATTTTTAAGAAAATAAAAATAATTTTGGACATAAAATTATACTAATCCTAATATACATGCCATACAAGTTGTAATTTTTCAAGTAAAGTCATGGCATGTCAAAAATTTAAGGTTTTTTGGTAAATTATGAAATTAAACTTAATTTTACCTAAACCTAAATTTTAATTTTTGGCTAAGTAAATTAATTTGGCCAAAATTAACAAAACTCAAATCCTAATTCATAAAAGCATGCCGCCCAACTTGCAATTTATGCAATTAAGGGCTCGGCATGCTAGGGTTTCCAAATTCCATCAATTGGGATGTGCACATGTGAAAAAAAAAAATCTAATTTCATGTACCTGGGGCCTGATTTAATGTTAATTATTGGCCAATTTTATCAATTGGGCCAAAATTAGCAAGAATTTTAACCTAAAAACCTAGTAGTAAGCCGCACAACTTGTAATTTATTCAATTTGGGGGCTGCGACATACTAGGGCACCGAAATCGTAAAAATTAAGGCTCCTATACTTTTAATTAGGACTTAATTTTATGATTAACCCCCTGAATTTTTGGCTAGTTTAATCAATTTGGCCAAAATTCCCAAAATTCTATAAACCCTAGGGACTAAATTGCATAGCCGCCCAAAATTTTCAAAATTTGGCTAAGGGTGCCGCGGCATGCTAGGGTTTATGGCCCTTGTCTAATTAGGAAAACACCCAATCCTAATCCAATTTGGCTTCCTAAACCTAATAGGATTTGTAATCCTAGCCAAATAAGGCCAAAATTTGCGCCTAGGGTACCAAGATTGGGGGTCGACTAAAACAGCCCCTATGTCGACATGATCAACATGATTTCATGCCATGGAATCCAAATTTCATGTAGCAACATGTTCACCTAAAGATCTATGGCAAAAATTAAGTCCTAGGCCTAAAACTATGTAGTTTTTACTAAGGATTTTTGCCAATTTCTTCACCAAATTGATTTGATTTCTAAATCAAATTTTTACTCAAAATTCCAGCAGCCATATTGTACCAAAATCATCATCAAAGTCGACCTAATCATGGCATTTGAAGCTAGGGTTGGCGGCATAAAGGAAATTGATGAACTTAAGTGTAAAAATTAAAAAGTTCATGAGTAATTACCTTGGTTTTGTGCCGATTTGGGATCAATCACCATGGACTTGAGCTTAGGCCTTGCTTGAGTCGATTGGGAGCTTCCATCATGGGAATTTGATCCAAATTGTTTGATTCTTGCCAAGGATTTGGAAGCCTCCAAGAACAAGGAACCGCAGCTTGAATTACTTGGCATGAGTGATGATTTCTGGTGATGATTTTTGTTGTTACCTTGATCTTTGGAAGCCATTAAAGCTTGAAAATTTTTCTGGAAAATTCGGCTAAGTATGGTACCAAGAGAGGGTGTCGACGTTGGCTAGGAAATAAGAGGAAGAATTTTGCCCCAAGACCAATTTCCTTATATACAAGCTTAAATTCTTTTAATCCAAGGACTTAAGCTTGGGGGGGCATTGTTTATATCTCAATTTACAATTGAGGGTAAATTGGTCTTCACATAAATATAATTAAGATGTGTGGTCAGTATTTAATCAAAAATCCTAAAAGAATTTGGTTTCTGCACCACCCTAATTCTGATAAAATTAGGAAAATCTTATAATTAATTGCAAGGGCTGAAATTAATTAATTATTAAATAAATAATAATTATTTTCTTGAATAATTATTATTAAAATCATCACATGTGCCGCCCCTACCTAGGAGAGTGGCAAAGAAAGTCAATCAGAAGCAGTTTCCTTTAATATTGCTGCCTACTAGGGAGGCAAACAAGTAAAAAAGGAAAATTGCTTGTCATCTGCCCATGAGATGAAAAATACCTCATGGACTTACATAGCAAGGCCTAAAGTCGTCTCCCATGTAGAGGAGAGGTCGCCCTCTGCCCTGGTGAGAGATATTTTTCTCTTCCTGCAGGAAGGAGACAGAGAGCTAAAGTTTGTTAGCAAAAGAAACATCTATGCACGTGAAAGAGGCATGAGATTTTCAACCTCACACCTCCTCCATATAGTCGACTAACCATAGTGGAGAAATCGCCTAGCCCTTTTCCCCTCCCAGGGAGGCGAAACTGTAACTTTGTATTTTTTTCAATTAAGGACAAAATAGTAAAATTGACCAATTGAAGAGGCTAGAGGCTGTGATTTCTACCAAGGATCATACCATGATGATCCTTGAGCTATGCAGATCATCTTGGTAAAATTTCACCTCATTCTGGCATCAGAGTAAAAACTTATGCCCGGTTTTCAGTTAAGGATATTTTGGGGAGTGAAACCAAATTCACCATGATAGAGAGCTCGAAATCAGTTGAGATTTTTTCCATAGTTTTATGGAGATAATCTAAGCCTACTGGTGAAATTTTGGTTAATTCTGAGATCGTTTGAAATTTTTGCATTCTTTTCAGTTAAGGACATATGGCTTCTCACACCGGTTTAAGCCATTTTCTTAATTAATTGTTATTTTCACGATTTGAAAAGATAAATATGATTAAGTATGGAGAATTTCGTGGCCTTGATGATCAAAGTCCAAATTATGATGTCAATTGGCCACTACTTAGTCAAAATAGATAAATTCAGCACAAAAGAAGCAATGAAGACCTGCTGCAATGTGATAGGAAGAAGGAAGAATTATCATAAACCACCCAGGATGTAGATTTCCATCTCCCATCCAAGCAGAGTGGTGCCCTAGCATCTATTTTGCCCTCTCCATAGTAGTTGGAAGCAATCAGAAGGAGAAAGAAGCTTCACTGCACCTTCATGGAGGCTGTCATCTACCTAAGAGAAGGAATTCGCCTTCTTCAGCAAGGCAAGCCCATTAATGCCAAAACCCATGCCGTCCCCTATATAAAGGGTGACCATTCTCAGGTTTTAGGCAGATTCCGCATCTCAAACATTTCTCCCGAGAAATAAAAAACCAGCTCCTGCAGCTACAAACTTGCTCCGCGCAAAAAAACCAAGCTTCGTGCTTATTTTCTCTCTGGCTCTGCGCCATTTTCACTCTTGTTCATCACGAGTTCTTACTCGTTCATCAATTTTTCCTTGTTTAGATCTTGTCTCAGGACAATCAAACACTTTTTAGTGTTTTTCTCTTGTTTCAATATTGTCTCTGGACATACAAACACTGTACACGTGTTTCTCTTTCAGAAATAACAAATCAAATTGTTATTTTCTTTTCAATTTCAATTGCAATCAAAGTAGATCTCCTAGATCTGATCCAGTTAGAGGAAGGCCCAGTTATGAGAAGTAGTTTTGTACGGATCTAATGATTTAAATGCTCCGGTGTGACTTTGATCTAGTCCCCACAATCGCTCTGATCTTTTAATCTGCTGCTCCGCGCTCCAGCTCCAGTTCTTTACAACCTCTTTGTCAATTTCAACAAATTAACTGGTACGCCCCTATGCTGTCATAAAGAATTCTCTGCGAAAGCTCTAGCAAGGGATTTTTGGCGTAACATCTCTTTTTGGCACGCACGGTGGGACCAATACACTTACTCTCTCCCTCACTGGCGTCCCTCTCTCTCTCTCTCTTTCTCTCTACCTAGTCGGTGATCCCCGACTTCACTTCTCCTAGTCTCTCAGCAAGGTGTCCGCCTCACTTTCCTTAACGCTTGAAGCAGGACAAGACAGCAGATCTCTCCTCCTCCAACGCCTCAGGGTATAATTTTCTTTACTTTTTCTCCCCTCTCTTCTTTCGAAGTCCTACCTAGTAGCAAACATGCCACCTAAGGTTGATGAAGGTAGATCTAGCCATGGTATGCAAACCTAAACTTCAAATTAGGATATTTTGCCATGAATTTCCAAATTCAATACATTTTGCGCTCTAAACTTCCCAAACTCAAGACATTTTACCTTTGACAGAGGGAGTGAATTGTCATGAAATTGGAAAGTTCAGGAGACAACTTGTCTTGATTTTAGTTAAGGGGGAAATTGTCTTTAGGCCCATATATAATTCAGGGGCAAAAAAGCTAATAAACCATTTTTTTTTTTTGTGTGGACATGATGAAGCTAATATTACTTTCTTTGTCCCTCCCATGTTACTAGTATTTCTCTCCAATTTGTTCTTTCGATAAACTAACATCATCTTGAACTTTTTTTTAAAGGCAAAATTCGAATATATATTACTAAGATAGAGGTACTGTCAAGTGCAAGATATAGACCAGAGCAGAGCAAAAGCGGAAGAACAACACAAACCGAAGCAACAATAAAGACAACATCCGAAGACAAGGACCACAACAGGGAGATTCCACACAAGATAATCTTTAAGATTCCAACTATTTTAAACTCAATCCACTGCTCAAAATCCGATCCATAAGATACTCATGATTAAGCTCGAACTGCCAATTCAAGTCATCCCTGCATACCGCCTAACTTCAAATGCCAACCCATCATTCTTAATAACCAAAACAAAAACTCCCTTTACCCATTTGTCACTTCGAAATACCACACATTTTCCATTGATACCTTATAACACTTCCATCTCAAAATTATGAATTCATCACACAACAAATGAATCGTACACTGAAAGCACTCCCAATATTAATAAAAACAACATACAATCACCGTCAATGAACCAAAAAAAAAAACAAAACAAAGCTCATTCCAAAAAACATTTATGCCTGCTTCATCTTAAGGTGCAGAAACAATGCCAAACACACATCAAAGACCATTAATCCTCCAACGACCAACACAAAAGAAACACAACCACCACAAATTCAAAAAAGAACCAAACCATATTTTAATAACCCCACCCCATCAGAATCATTAAAATTGAAGAAACCCTTTATCCCACAAAGAACACATATTCTGCTAACAACATAATAAAAATTAAATTCTTACACAATTAAAATCCACCTGATTGTAAGATTCAAAAGATCGAATCTCCAAAAACTGCATCTCAATACCGAAATCAAAAAAGGATCACGAACCTTGAGAATTGATGTCGAGCCCTTCCATTCTCCAAGCACAAAAATAAAAAGAAATAAGCCCCCTACACCAAAGGCAGCCACCACACTGCTAATAAAATTATCATATCCCCAAGAAGCTTTAAGTAATCTGATGTTGACCTCGCTAAGTTTAGACTCTTGGATTAGTATAAAATCCATCTCAAAACGGCGTACCACAGACCAAATTGATCTGTTTTTTTCCTTCCAACCCAAACCTCTAAAATTCCATGAGAGTATCTTCATCTTCAAAACACAACCCGCATCAGCAACTAAGCCCTTCAAACTCCATCGAAACTTGCTAAACGAGAGACGATCTGGCTTCTGTTTTCATGAAACACGATCCCTAAAGCTTGACTAACATTATAAGTAGCTTCAGCTTCTTTCATAATGAAATCATTCCAGCTTTTGATGTCAACATCAGACAAAGAGATATCCGAGTCTAGATCAACTTGCGCCGCATCCCCCAAGATAATCTTGGTCACTCCTCTTCTAACCTTCTTTCTTTTATTTTTCTCACAAACTTTACACTTCGCCCAATTCTGACGCAGACCCAATTTTTTTTTGTCGTTTACCAACTTTTGGATCAACAGGCCCACAATCATTCCTAATATCCAAACTTGGTTCACTCTCCATTAGACTGATGTTGAATGGGCTCGTATGTAAGCCCGAGTCTAAGACATGAATTTCTTCAAATGTCTCAGCCATGTAATCCTCTTTGCTGGAAACCAAACCATCATAAATGACTAATTCTCCACTAGGAAAATCTTTTCTGTTAGAATTCAAACTATCCCGCACCACCTCAGTTTCTAAGGACACAACGCCGCAATTCTCCTCGACCAAAACAACACCAAAGGAAGTGTTCCCTTGAGAAACTTCAGCATTAAATTCTTTTCTGCATCCCAAAGCCAAATTGTCGATATTCGTACGAGGATCACCGTCAGCCTTTCCACTTAAAGATTCGGCAAAACACCCTGACACACCGGCAAAGAAGAACCTTCGTTTTCAACAAAAACCCTAATCCTAAACTTAATTCATAAAGCATAACCAGATGCTACCAAGGGAATATTCGATAAGTTTGAAGTGAGAATTTGCATCCAAGCAATCTTAATAGATTTTCCAGACCTGGTTAGCCCATCAATCTGCAAAAACTTCCCCCATAAATCACCCAAAACAGAGAAAAAAATTGGAATGCCAAAGTTCAAGAGGAACATCCGTCAATTGAAGCTAAACTATGGATCTTCTCTTGAAACCAGTCGATTGCCATGGAACAATCTCAGAGAAAAGACCCTAACATTTCTCGGACACCAATTTATTTCCATCATTAACCAACTCTTCATCTTCCAAAGAAACAAGAAGCATTGTATTACTTAGCTCAAAAATCTCCAACTTGAAATCACCATTGGACAGGGAAGAAATGCCTTTCGAAAACATCATTCTCTGAAATCGTTGACATAGCAATACATTTTTCAAGCTAATTTCGGTGCTCTTCAGGAATAAAAACTTCAATATCCACCTCATCATTGTCTCCTTGTCCGACACCATCTGATCAAATAACACATCCTGTAAAGACTCAACATCCTGGCCATTAACTGCATCAGAAAGTAAGCAATGGTCTTTGAAGGCGGTTTTAGCTTCATTTACTTGATCGACATTTGGAAAACGACAAAAATCTTTCCTCTGATCATGGACGCGAGACTGCGGTCTATATTTGTGACTCTTAGGGGAGGCAAATCTTCTAATCTGGGACCTTCTGAGAGGTCTGACAAACCTGGAACCATTTTTAACTCTCTGACCAAAAGGCTGGGAAATCTTCTGACCACCAGGGACCCTATTTGCCAATCTTGCAATAGCTTTACGAACCAACAACCTGCCATACAAATTCCTTCCATTTCCCCTCGAGATAGCCTGCCTCATTTCATCCTCAAACTTGTACCGAACAACATAACTGAAAGTACTCTGACTCTTCTTCGAAGGCAGAAAAACATCGACCACGATTTACTGAAACACTCCCACAAACAGGGACGGAGTTGGGGGGCGAGGGGTGGCAGCGCCCCCCCCCCCCCCCCCCAAAAAAATTTTTTTTTTTGAAATTTCCCTATATTGGTTCATATATATTAAGAGATGAGTAAAATTAACTATAGGTTACCCACCCCCCCAATTCAAAATAAAAGTTTATATAGGAGTTTTAAAAATTATGATATATATATTAAGTGAAATTTGAAAAAAAAAATTCCACCAATAACAAATTTAAATTTTATTACATATATTTAACTTAAGTAATATAAAAAACAAGTATTTAAAGAAACTTTCCTTCTTCTCCTCCATATAGCGAAAAAAAAAATAACTCAAGTCAAAACTTCATCAAAATCCAATTTTTTATATTGCTTTCTTCATCTCTAGGCACTTTTTTAATAATTTAACTCCTTTGTATAATTGTTTTACAATTTTCTTTGTAAATTGTAATGATTATGATATTTTAATCCAAAATTAGAGTTCTATATATTAATTTCAATGAAAATCGAAAGTAATCATGAATCATGATAATCTCTTTTCTTCTACTTTAATCATTCGTTATTAATTCTTTAATCTAACCCTTTAATTCGTTGTGTCAGGAAGAACTTTTTCATCTATTAGTATCATCAATACTTTAGTGATTAATATTGAAACATAAATTGCTCAGAAAATTGATGTATAGAAGATTATTGATGAATTTTATGTGATGATCCTCGAGCTCAATTTAAATAAGTGAAGACGATATAACATCATTTTTCATTAATTTGTTATATTATTTTATTAGTTTTTTATTTATATTGTTGCTTAGCGGTAAAAGAAATTTTGTTCTTCGCCCCCCAAATTATAATTCCTGGCTCCATCCTTACCCACAAATCCTTCCTCAAAACCTTGTAGCTAAGATTACTAACACATATTGAATGAAGACTCAAACACCATTTGAAAAATTCAAGAGGATCTCCATTCATTCCGATGAAAATTCTATCAGCTACCACCACGAGGATGACGGACTCTGCTTCTTCCTCTCATTCTAACATTTTTTATTTACTCTTATTATGATACACAAATATTACCTCATCTCACACGTCATTCTTTAACATCATCTTGACTATTAATTGTGAGTTGTGGCATATTATAAAAAAAAATTGTGAGTTGTGACAAAATTATTATAAGATTAATTATTATATGTAAAATTTTAAAATGAGGTTTAAAATTTTTTGGTACATAAGATTTAAAATTTTTTAAATCTTGAACTTTTCAAAATAGAAAAAAATTTAACTCGTTGATAACCATCTATATTGTTCAATAATAAAAGTTAAAACTTGTTTGACTAAAAGTTTAATAAAGAACAAAGATAACATGACGAGTATATGATTTAGTAATTTTTTAAAAATAAACTATAAATGGAATTTATATGAAATAGCTTCTCGTTGATAACATCGGGTGAGAGCCTTTCTTTAGTACAACCTACCACCCAACACCTACCAAGTTGCATTACATAGTACTAGTATTTATACTATGTTTTTAGCTGGAATTTCCTTTCCTTTGCCAATTGCCCCTACATTAGTCATCATCATCACCTTTGTTTTCCCTTTTGTAAAGGACTCAACTTTTTTCTTTATTTAATTCATTTAATGTGTTGGAAGTTAACTCAATTATAATTAATTAACCTTAATTCATGCTTTGAAGTCAAATGAATTATTAAAATATTTTTTTCAAACAAAATTTACAAATAAATATATATATATAGTATTAATTTTTAAAAAATAATGCTTGGCAACACACCTTAATTTTCTTCCCTTTCCAATTATAGACACTAATTCAACCCCCAACGGCCAATTTCCTTTCCCACGCTCTGCACCATATGAACGAGAACGACGGGCCATGAACATTATTATTATTATTATAACCATAATAATAATTATGAAAACCATCGTTTTCAATTCGACTATGACTTATAATGAATTATCAAATCAAACCTCATATAAGAAGTAAGTCAAATGGTTAGACGAGCAGTACAATATGAAGCAACTCGAAATCCAACTCCTAATATAACCAAGCAAACTTGACTAGATATAAATGGAAGAAATCCGCCCTAGCTAGTTCCTCCCTCAAATTGGCACTATAATCATTGATAATTTGGTAAACGCTTGGTAGTTTTTTCCCCTTTCATGTAGAGTGATGATCCTATCTCTTATTACCTTTGCTATTGTTTTCTTTGTTTATTAAATTGAAATGTATATATAAAATACCAAAAAGAATTGCACACAAAAGAATTACTAATATTTTTGTACAAAATACAAATTAAAACTAAAATCAAATTTTACTCCATACAAAAACGTTTCTAGAAAAAAAAAAGAACGAGTGGATCACTTTAATAATAGAAAAATGTATAGGCAATGACCTTCCAGAACTATTTGGGCCACTATTTTTTAGCCCAATGCAATTGTGGGCTACTCATTACTCATTTTTAAATCATACTTCCGCTTTCTTGGCTGAAGACAATCAAACAGGTTTTGGTGCCGTCATTTGTGACTTGGGGGTTATGGAATATTGTACTACTCAATTTCGTAGCTATGTTGCTGACCTCTTTTATGCAGAAGTTTTGGCCATCAAGTATGGTCTCCAAGTTGCTTTTAGCAAAGGCTTTACTGATTGCATTGTTGAAAGTGACTGCTTGATGGCTATTATGGAGATCAATAAGGCGACGCCGGTACTCTGGGAAGGAGGTTCTTTGATTTCTAATATTCGGGTTTTAGCTAATCTCTTTGATCGATGTTTATTTCATCATGTTAAGAAGGAAGCTAATTCTTTCTTTTGCTCATAGTCTAACTAAAATTGCTTGTGATATCAAAGCTACCTATGTGTGGTGCAGGGAATTACCCCCTGGCGTTTGTAACCCGGATTGATTCTCAATAATATATTTACCATATTTTTCCTTTAAAAAAAAGTACTAAGCATAAAATTGAACCTTTTTTGTTTTAATTTCACAGCATCTCAGGCGCGGCTTATTAAATTAGTCCAAGCAGAAGCAATAGAGTTCAAATTATTGGAAGCAAAACCATATTATAGACAAAAAGCGAAATTAACAAACATTGTATGAGTTTAAACTTTAAAGCCTAAAATAAAATACGAAGACTTGAACAAGATTACTAGAAACATCAACTGAATTACTCATACTATAAGTACAGCTAAACTAGCTAGCCTCTCTAACTAGAAATATAGCAAATTAGCTAGACAAAAGAAATAAATATTCAAAACGAGACCACTAGCATGCTAATGATGAGAGCAAAGAAACAAGGTAATGGAGAAAAAGTTCCTGATGATTCCGCCGGCGGTAGAGATGGTTTAGGAACTTCCTCTCCGCCTGGTGATGGTGGTGAACTATTTGATGGACTTGGAACCACAGGTGGAGGCGCCTCTTGCTCTTGTGAGTTGGGAGATGGAGCTCCTCCCTTAGAGGGCGGTGATGATGGAGGAGGTTTAGCTGTATAATAATATAGCAAAGAAGAATTTTTAGACTTTGTTTTAAAAAATTTACGTCAATTAGTCAAACTTCGTATTCATGTGTATATATATATATCACCAACAGCTCCAAATCCCAATTGAAAGAATATCAAGATCATGATCAATCATTTCTAAATTCCAATCAAGGTAAAACTTAAATTTAAAAATGAATTAAAACATACCAGGAGCTGTAGGGGGAGGCGTGACAGGGGCTGTGCCAGGAGACGGAGCTGTTGTAGGGGCTGGAGGAGGAGTTGTTGGAGGGGACGGAGCTATTTTAGGGGCTGGGGAAGGAGGAGCCGCCCCATGGGATGGACTAGGAGCTTTTTCCGGGGACGGACTAGGAGATTTTTCAGGAGACGTAGAAACTGCATATAAGTGGTATTGCCAACGTTAATAATAGATTAAAAACATTTTATATATAACAAGGAAAATTATTCAACACAGTGGAGTTTGCAAACTGCACATGCAGGTCTAGATGGGTGACATGTGCTCCTTATGGACTAGATTGAAATATTAAGAATCTAATTAATTCTGAAATAGGGTACTGATCAACCTTTGAACCTGAAATATTAAAAATCTAATTAACTCATATAACAAATGATTGACGAAGCTGATTGAATATTATTTAGAATTTACCATCACATTTGCTGAGAGGAGGAGCGGAAACACGACAAGCAGAAGACAGAGTGGCAGCCCTCGTAAGATTTACGTCAATACCCAATTCAGCTGTGCTCTTCAATGCCTCACAAATGCAGTCGGCATCCGCTTGCACCACTGTTTTAAAGCCAGTGCAACATGAAGGTGTTGGCTTCTTGTCCTTGCTCCCCTCGCTTATGAAGGAGATGCAATCGGCCATGTCATATATGATAGTGGAGCAGCTCATGGATGGCGATGGGGCTGACGATGGTGACTCTTCAGGCTTTGCCACTCCAAAACAAGCCATCATAAACATGCAAATGACAATCACAAATCTCACCATTTTTTAGTTTAATTTGAGATTTTTTGATGACAATGGGAATGAATTAGAGAATGAATGAGAGAGTTGAACCTGAGTCATACTTAAATAATGATTTGGAGATATGATAAGCAAAGTTCAGTTCCAAGATTTCCCTTGTATTTCTCTGAATAGTTAATGGTATCTGATGGTTGATTCTTTCTTTATCTTCCAAAACATATTTGTAGAAAGGAGAGTTCAATTTTGGGTATGACTCTATAACTATCAACTCAAGATCTACCAAATATAAACAAGATATTTAGAAAGAGAGTAAAAGTTTTATTTATAAAAAAATGCTTTAATCTAAATGCCTGATCAGCCTATATATTTTTTTTTCTTTCGTCTAGTTGTTTCTTCGGTCACTTAAATTTGTTATATATTACTACTTACTTATTAGCTTTGTACCAAAAAATAATCTCATTAGCTTATAGCCCATGGGCTTGGCTCAATGCAAGAAGATATTTAAGGATTATTGGGTGGTCCTGACCCAAATTCATAATAGGCTAAACCACAATGATGGGTCATCATAAACCACATGTGAAGACAAAAGCTTTCAGGTTTAATTTGAAAGATGGTATGGGCTTAAAATTGATATATCATGGACAAAGCTAATCTTTTGTGTTTGTCTATACTTGGTGGATCATTTGAATATCTAGGTGTGACTCTTTAATTTATTTGCTTGAGGAAGGCTTCATATGCATACGAACCAGTTACATACTCTTCCAACTTGAATTAAGTGGAAGTTACAAACTCAATGATTTAATTGAGAATTTAAAATCTTGATCAGACATCATTTTGATAAAGAGCGAAATCTTATATTAAAGGCTAATTGCTCAATTAAGGGTAAAATGTTTCATTCTCGACCTAATTTGGGATAAAACCTTTTAATTTGGTCAATTGGAGGCAAAACGTTTCAAAATCACTTCAATTAAGGGCATTAGTCAATTTGAACGGGACGTAATCTATCCACAATATTTGAGACGCGTGAAATTTATAATTGTGACACGGCAAACTTTTATGATAATTTTGATTTTTTTTTATTTCTACTATTATTTATTTAAGTTTAATAGTTTAATAATTCAAACTGCTTGAATTAATAGGCAAAAAAAAAGGTTTTTGTTTTTTATTTTTTCTGATTCATTTCTCATCTCTCTTTTTCTTTGCTAAATTAAATTAATTTCTCTTGATTTTATTGTTTATCGTGGGAAAAAAAAACTGTCTGGGAGGTGAAAGTAAAGAAATGAGACATTTTGGGAGCTCCTATCGAGTGAAAGAGCATCTGATTTGGGAGCAGAAAAGCTCAGCATTTGTTGTTGGCCATCAGAAGAGAGGATAGAAGAAGAAGTAGAGTTAGTATTAAAAGATCTCAATAAAGTGTTGCGTTGGTGGAGCAGCTGCATTGCCTTGGAGGCTGAGAAATCATCAATTTTGACCAGTTTTGAACTACGCCAGTCATCTTCATTATTACCAGATCTCTCTTGCTTGAGGAAAGACCCAGATCCGTACCACTTCTGCTTTGTTTCAGGGTCCGGCGCAAGGCAAGGAGTAGTGAAACCATCTGAAGGAGTAGTAGTAGTGTTGTCTGAACCCACAAACTCCTCCAAACTCACCAGCCCAAAATCCATATAGAAAAACACACCCCAACGACTCCATTCTTTTTTTTATTATTATTGAGTTGCTTATCTTTTTGAATCTGTTATATTTGTGTTTATTGCAAGCATTATATTTTTTTATGAAATTTCTTTCTTACCTCAAAATATAAGGAAATTCATTGTAGAATATATCGAGGAACCTTGAGATTTAACAAAATACGAGATCTAGAATTATGTTTGAGTTAGATTCTAAGTTTGGACTTGGGATGAGTTTGTGATTCTGATTTGAGAGTTTTTTTAACTGTGCTTATTTGCTTTTTTTTTTTTTTGCTTTGGGTGAGATTAGATTTGCATATATTTAAGTTGCATTTGAAGATTCTAAGTCCATATATTCGTGTGAAGGAGGCTTGAAACATCAAATCTGGAAAGTTTGGCATCAGATGGAGGCTCAGGTGGGGCTGTCAATGATAGTCACAATGACCGGATTCTGGAAATGTTGTTGGTGTTCATAGTGTTTGTAACGCCCCGACCCGAGAGTCGAGCACGAACAACCGCCGTGTCACCTCGAAACACGTGCCGACCGGTCACGTGCACCAAGGCTCCACGAAGCGTCAATACCAGATAAAAATATTGAAAACATGAATTAAGTATAAATCTAAAATATTGAGGTTTGCAAGTCAGAGTAAAAGCGGAAACATTAAAAACAAATACAGTAGTAAAAACGCTGCAACATTTAAAAACCGAAACCATAAGTCAATAGAGAAAATAAAAAAAATCGAAGTAAAACAAAAACGAGGAACAAGAGATAGCACAAACAAAGACAACTGCCAGTGGAACCCATCACGTAGTGAGAAATACCTCTAACTGGAGGAATCATTGCCTAGGCCACCGACTAGATCGTCAAGGAAAACGCTGATCCTAGCTACCCTGAAAAGTCAACAAGAATTCGAGGGGTGAGTACACGAATGTACCCAGTGAGTGAGCCACCCTCAAAAGAGAACCGGAAGAGGGTGGAGTGCACTCACAACCAAACCAGATAAGAATACCAAGTTATAAAATCATGGTCAGCAATAAAGCAGGTACAGAAAATCATTTATCATTTTCATAAACAATTGGGCTGCCAATAAAACCTATCCGGAGTGACTTTGGCCTGAGTCAAACTCCGGAACCGTCAGGGGCATTTTCATCATTATCAAATAATTTAGTAAAAACATCATTTTCTTATTTTTTTCAAACAAACCCATTCCCCAGACGTTGGCCTGGGTCCGGTACTGCGTGGTGGCCGCAGCACACCCAGTTTAACTCCCCCATGCACACGCCGAACCGGTGCAAATATATGGCGTGTCGGGCCTGGAGCAATGAACCATGTGGATCCAAATCAAACCATGGTTCGCCAAGTGAATTTAACTACTAGGTAGTATAACCACCAACCCAAGTCATACGTACTCGCTGGACCGCGCCAGTCCACAAGTCCCCGTATGCTTATCAACAATTCAAAATCATATACACAGGTAATTCATGCACCCAAAATCATTTAATAAAACAATTTGTAAATCATCTAAATAAAACAGTATAAAACAGTTCCTCAACGGAGAACCCGTTGAGGACAGCCCACTCACAGTTCAGGGGACTCGTACACCCCCAGAGTCAGTCCACTGTGAGCTTAGCCGATGTCTCGATCAGCGCCTCAGCCGTCTGATTGAGAAGCACGTGCAACACAAGAAAATCATTAAAATCAGTATCGTAATCAAGTTTATAAACCACAGTAAAACAAAGACATTCAACCAGAACCAAGGTAGTAAACCAAAGTATCAAAACAGTTAGATAAAATAGAATAAAATCGCAAGAACTCATAACCCAGACCCACAATCTAATATCAAGGAGTTTAGCGCGTCAATTTATGTCCTATAAGGTTCTAGTACAAGTCTCAAATTCCAAATACACTTTCTAGAGCTTATTTGATCAAATTTGTCCTTTAATGACAAAACTTAATTTTATTCGACCAAGGGCAAAACAATAATCTAACATACTAGTGCTCTTACGGTGATCCTCTAACCTTACATGCTCAATTAGAGTGTTTAGATAAGCCGAATCCTTTTCTGGGGGCAAAATTGTAATTTACCTATTCAAGGGTAAAATGGTAATTTATATCTTTCCTAGGTATCACAACGTACATACGGATTTATTGATGTGAGCGATGTAGTCAAATCTTCTCATTTACACCCTTAGGGGTATTTTAGTAACTTGATGACATATGGGCATAATGGTAATATAGATAGGTCGAGGGTAGCACAGTAATTTTTACCCAAAAAGGGTCTCTACGGTAGCTTTCCACTCTTGAATATACGATCTTAAAGTTTAATTATTTGTATCACGCTTTTAGGGGCAAAATAGTAAATTTGCCTATCAAGGGTATTTCGGTAATTTCATTCTCTCAAGGTATGGTGACATTCCTTATGCGTCATAGTTGTTGACCCTAGTCAACCCGACTCAAAATCGTAGCTCAACGGAATAGATTAGTACATTCTTACTAATTAGGGGTAATATGGTAATTTACCCACTCCAAGGGTAAAACGGACATTTTATGATTCTACAAATATTACGGAGTAATACGTTAACCGCTTGGGGTTATTGATGCAGCCGACACCATCGAATTCGTTAAATTCCTCTTCAAAGGGTAGTTTTGTAACTTAACATTTCAAGGACAATTTAGTAATTTTACTTGTCCAAGGGTAATATAGTAACTTCATTTCCCAATTTATTGGACCCAATTCTTTATTTCCAAATTTCTCTTTATTTTCCTTATATTTTTTATTTTTATTTTATTTTATTTTTTTTCCTTTCTTTTTCTCTTCCTTTTTTTTTAAAAAAATTTTGGGCCACACATGGCCCAAACACCAAGCCCAGCACGCTGGGCCGTGCTGGCTAGCAGGCTGGGCCTGCGCCTGGCTAGCCCCTTTAGTTTTTTTTTTAACTTTTTTTTTCTTCTTCTTCTTCTTCTTCTTGCCGGACACCCACCGGAGGTTGGTCGGAATCTGGAATTTTCCAGATTCCGGCAGCACCTATTTTTGGCCAAATTGAACCATTTTATAACCCTTTTTCACCAAATTTCATCCCAACATTACTCCTAAGCTTAAGATCAATATATTACAAGTCCAAAATTAAAACTAAAACACCAATCAACACCATTTCAAACTATTTATGGGTTTTTATACATCAAATTAGCAATCAACTAAAAAAACTCCAACAACAACATTTCAAAACAACTTACCCAAATATCTATTTCATTCTCCCATTACTTCCAAGGCCCTCCATAGCTTCAATCCATCAATTCCTCTTGGTTTCCAAAGCCTCTAAATTCCATGTTTGTTCCTTCCATTTTTTTTGAACCAAATTGAAAGCCTCCCATACCACCAAAACAAAAACCCAAGTAAGAATTTAAACTCACAATAATTAAACATATTCAACTTCCTCAAAATTATGAGAACTTACCTCAAAATACTTTGAACTCAAATAAATCAAACTTTTCTTCATGAACTTCCATTCAATAGGCTACACTAGATTTATATTTTCATGGGCTCTCTAATCCTCCAATTTCATGTTAATCTCATGGCCAATTTGGGGTGTTTCTTTGTAGAGAGAGAGAGAGAGAGAGAGCTAAGAGAGACAAAGCTTGAGAAAGCCGTAGGGAAAAAATGAAGAAGAAGAAGACCTAATTTAAAAATTAAAACTTGGTAAAATTTCACATTAACTCCCCATACTTGTCACACTTTCTCAATTAAATCCTTTTTATTTTACTTCCTTTAATTTGATCCTTCTTTCTCCCACTTAACTTAAATATTTCTATTCTTCTCACATTTCATTTCATTTTCATTTTTTTTATTAATAATCAATTTGAATTTTAATCACCACAATTACTTTTACGGTATTACAGTGTTCTTGGAGGTTGATCATGTTTTTCTAAGTTTAATAGTACTTTTTAATTATTATTTTTCTTTGAAAATCAAAACGAAATAAAATCCAAAAGAAATTGGTAAAAAAAGTTAATTGCTCAATTTGGGGTAAAAGGTTTTCGAATTATCTAATTTGGGGTCAAACGTTTTCCAATAACGACTCCACATAAGTCTTCCGTTATGTTTATACCTCGATTTACAATTGAGGGTAAATTGGTCTTCACATGATTTATATCAAGATGAGTGGTCATGATTTGATTACAAATCCTGAAGAAACTTAGTTTCTGCACCACCCTAGTTCTGATAGAATTAGGAAAATCTTGTAATGAATTAATTTAGGCTGAAATTATTAATAAATAATAATAATTTTCGAAATTATTATTATTATTATCCATATATGCCGCCCTGTACCTAGGAGAGTGGCAAAGAAAATTAAACAGAAGCAGTTTCCTTTGATATTGCTGCCTTCTAGGGAGGCAAACAAGTAAAAAAGAAAAATTGCTTGTCATCTGCCCATGAGATGAAAAATACCTCATGGACTCACATAGCAAGGCCCAAGTCGTCTCCCATACAGAGGAGAGGCCGCCCTCTGCCCTGCTGAGAGAAATTTTCCTCTTCCTGCAGGAAGGAGGCAGAGAGCTAAAGTCTGTCAGCAAGAGAAACACCTATTTACATGAGAGAGGCATGAGATTTTCAACCTCACACCTCCTCAACATAGTCAACCAAGCATAAGGAAGAAATCACCTAGCCCTTTCCCCCTCCCCGGGAGGCGAA
>AWUE01016097.1:0-57096 GCA_001974825.2 Corchorus olitorius | reverse complement strand
GTCATCTGCCCATGAGATGAAAAATACCTCATGGACTCACATAGCAAGGCCCAAGTCGTCTCCCATACAGAGGAGAGGCCGCCCTCTGCCCTGCTGAGAGAAATTTTCCTCTTCCTGCAGGAAGGAGGCAGAGAGCTAAAGTCTGTCAGCAAGAGAAACACCTATTTACATGAGAGAGGCATGAGATTTTCAACCTCACACCTCCTCAACATAGTCAACCAAGCATAAGGAAGAAATCACCTAGCCCTTTCCCCCTCCCCGGGAGGCGAAACTGCAACTTTGTATTTTGTTCAATTAAGGACAAAATGAAAAATTGATCAATTAAAGAGGCTAGAAGCTGCGATTTCTACCAAGGAGCATACCATGATGATCCTTGAGCCATGTAGATCATCTGGGTAAAATTTCACCTTATTCTGACATCGGTGTATAAACTTATGCCCGGTTTTCAGTTAAGGACATTTTAGGGAGTGAAACCAAGTTCACCATGAAGGAGAGCTCGAATTCACTTAAAATTTTTTCCATGATCTTATCGAGATAATCGAAGCCTACTGGTGAAATTTTGGCTTATTCTGACTTCGTTTGCAACTTTTACATCCTTTTCAGTTAAGGACATGTGGCTTTCTCACCCCGGTTTAAGCCATTTTCTTAACTAAGTGTTATTTTCATGATTTGGAGAGCAAAATATGACTAAATATGAAGAATTTCGTGTCCTTGATGATCAAAGTCCAAGTCCTGATGTCAGAAGGTCATTTCTTAGTCAAATTAGTTGATTTCCGCACAAAAGAAGCAACGAAAGCATGCTGAAGTGTGATAAGAAGAAGGAGAAATCGTTCATCACCTATCCAGGAGGAGGATTTTCATCTCCCGTCTAGAGGAATGACGTCCTTGGCATCCTCTCTTCCATCTCCCCAGTAGTTGGAAGCAATCAGAAGAAGAAGGAAGTTTCACTGCACCTTCCTGAAAGCTGTCATTTGCATAGGAGGAGGATTTTGCCTTTCTTAGCAAGGCAAGCCCATTAAATGCTTAAGCCCATGCCGCCCCCCTATATAAAGGGAGGCCATTCTTAGGTTTCAGGCAGATTCCGCATCTCATACATTTCTCCCGAGAAATCAAAAACCAGCTCCTGCAGCTACAAACTTGCTCCGCGCAAAAAACCAAGCTCCGTGCTTATTTTCTCTCTGGCTCTGCGCCATTTTCACCCTGTTCATCACGAGTTCTTCACTCGTTCTTCATATTTTTCCTTGATTAGATCTTGTCTCAGACAATCAAACACCCTTTTAGTGTTTTTCTCTTGTTTCAATCTTGTCTCCGGACATAAAAACACTGTACACGTGTTTCTCTTTCAGAAATAACATATCAGTTTGTTATTTTCTTTTCAATTTCAATTGCAATCAACGCAGATCTCTCAGATCTGATCCAGTTAGAGGAAGACCCAGTTATGAGAAGTAGTTCGTGTGGATCCAATGATTTAAATGCTCCGGTGTGACTTTGATCCAATCCCCACAATCGCTCTGATCTTTTAATCTGCTGCTCCGCGCACCAGATCTAGTTTTTACAACCTCTTTGTAAATTTCAGCAAATTGACTGGCACGCCCTTACGTTGTCATAAAGAATTCTCTGCGAAAACTCTAGTAAGAGATTTTTGGCGCAACACGTTAATGTTGACGGTGCGTGAATTCACGCGTTAAAAGGTTATACCCTTAATTGACACTTTGCCCTTAATTGAAGTGATTTTGAAACATTTTGCCCCCAATCGACTAAATTAAAAGGTTTTACCCCAAATTAAGCCGAGTGTGAAATGTTGTGCCCTTAATTGAGCAATTAGCCTATATTAAAACTTCCCAAATTGATATAAATACGAAGTTCCAAATTGTGTTTGGAGTTAGAACAATAGATGATATGAGATAATGATTAATTTGTATAGAAAAATATTATGAGTCTTAATTACCCCAAACACATTAACGTATTGCATATACAAAAGATTAGTAGTAAATACTAAACAATAGCTTGGAAAAAGCTTGTAAGATAACTGAGGGGAAAAGGTGAAGTGAAACATTGGATGCAAGCATTTAGCATTAGGTTAGGTGTATGCACAACATAGATGTAGGTAGGGGGCGAAAAGCTAAGGGGGAAGCAGTTGGGGTGCAATATATGAGAGAGACACATAATTTTTAGCAATAAATACCAACTTCAAAGCTTTGGCTTTAAAGCATTTCAATTTGATTGATTTGGAATTATTTTATTTGAGTGGACATTTCTTCAAACTGGTGGTGGCTCATCTTGGACCAATGCCTCACCTCACCTGTAGTGATTTGGACAAATGGGGACAGCAAGTGTCCTGGCATGGCTTGGACTTGCCCTATATATATAAGAAATGGGCCCTATCATCAATTTTATGGACTTATATATAGTTGTTGGGGCCTCTCTTTTGTTTTTATAGGAACCATCACCATTTGAAATAATTTTTCTTGGACCTATAGCTACACTTTATGATCCTTTCACTTTATAATAAGTATCCAAACATTTTCTCCCTAAACAGTTAAACTATGCAAATTTCATACCTTTGTACCTAACTCCTCAATTTGCTTCACCAACCTGATATTTACCTAGCAATCCCTATTTAGGGCCTTGTGGGATACCAAAATCACCATCAAGGTGTTTTTTATTTTTATTTACATAAGACGCTTATAAAGCCCATCAAGTTTTTTGGAAAATGAACTCCTTGTACATTTTGCTCAAGTAGTAGTAGATTCGGAGGGGGATTATTTAAAACTTGAGAACATGTTTAATCATAATTTGACAAAATAAAATCAGCACACTTGTTGCCTTTTTGAATAATATGTCAAATTTCTCTCACCAATCCTTCATGCACTAAAGCAAGCTCCTAACCATTGCAACATTATTATATACCAATTGATATATAATATATATATATATAGTTTTTATAATAAAATTGAAATCTTTTGCAGCGTGAATAAACCGTGTTAAATTAAGATTTCCGTTTTTTTTTTGGTAATAAAGCAAAAGATCTTATTAAGAAAAAAGGTTAGTACAAGATAACATAAGCAAGGAAAGATAATGGAAACAGAACATAAAAACCAATTCACAAAACAGAATGCCCTCAAAGGATATCAAGCCCGCAAGAAAATTTGTTTTGTGCTCTTCCGATCGTGAGGACACCGATGAGTTTACCATGGAGCAAAAGAAACAGCTTCTCCAATGATGTTGTTGAGGTCTTCAATTCAAAAACTCAATGCTTGACACTTTTTACTCCAAGTCTCCAACCCTGTAATTCTAGTGCGATCCCACCTTAACCCTTTTCTTTTCTGGGAGCCTTAAAACGAAAGTTGAACGGAGATCACAAACATCTTTTACTTGATTCACATTGGACAACATAATATTTTTGCTCCCACCAACCAAATGTTTCTTGCCAAAGTACAAATATTTTAATTAAGATTTCCCATTTCAATATTATTAAGGTTTCTTGGGAACTTGTTGACCTTGAGATGAGACTTATATAGGGACCAAGGCCAAATTGGCTATAAAGAACATATATGTAGCCTAACTAGCTCAAAAAAAATATTAAGTTCAAAACCAAATTAAGGTTGGAAGTTGAAATATAGGTTCAATGAAGTAGTATTAGGTTTGATCTATGGCCATTAAAATTCCCTAGCTACTCAATCATTGAAAGGGGCCAATTAATGGGCATTTGCATTCAGAAAAGAGCCCCGTATAGAAAAAAAGGAAAACAATGAAAGACACTTGAACCTATCCATTAAAATCATAAGAATGAACTCTCTTTAGTGACAAACATACATTTCTCGTAAATTACTATATTACTTTTCCCCCTTTTGCATCTATTAGTGGGATTTCTTAATTAGTTTCCATTATAAGAAAAGGAAAAAAATTCTGTAAATTTGGTAAGCACAACCTCAAAATCATGAAAGTAGTTACATTGAAGTTTATTGTGAAGTGGGGAATCGATGGAAACTGGGAAGCGCTCTTTAAAACGAAGAAAGGTCATTTAGAGGGGTTGCTGTCCATAATGGTGGGTTATGTCCAAACAAGTAGGAACCCGAAAACAACAAGGCAAGAGAGGGGAAAAAACCAACCGGGGTTCGACGTTGATATTAAACCTTGCAAATTGCGAGTATTTAGTGATTTTAGGTGGGGAAAAAGTTAAATAAATTGTCTTCTTTTCGGCTTTTCAGGCTCTCCATTGGACCACATTATATGCAAACCAAATTTCTTAAAATAATTAAAACAATAAGCTTGTTTGATATTATTTCCGTTTCTTTTTTTTTTATCAATTTTCTGTTTTGGAAAATAAAACAGTGAAAACATGTTTGACAAATTGTTTCTGTTTTCAAAAATTTTAAAAATATAATAAGTGTTTTGGAAAAAAGTGGAAGCAAGAATTTTGTTTTTTCATGTTTTTCGAAAAAATTTCCAAGACACAGAAACACATCGATGACCAGTAATTTACATACTTTTTCACCTTTTTTTTTACTTTTTTATTTAAAAACATACAACAAAAATTATATACCCAAACATGTTTTTGTTTTAAAAAATTAACAACACAATGCAACGAAACAAAAATAAAACAAAAAAACAGAAAAACGAAAGCGATGTGAAACGACTGCTTAAGATAATAGTCTTAAGATAATAGTTTTAGGGGAGCAAAGTTGAGAATCCCATGCTTTTAATTTGGAATATGGCAATTTCACCAAACTCCGAATTTGTAAAGACATTTTTATAGGCTTGGATTTGGAAAGCAGAATTTATAGAAAATGTTATGTGTGGCTATGGATTGGAGAATATGGACGGCTTGGACTGACAATCACAATAGGGTTATTATTTATTTATTTATTTATAATGTTAATTACTACTACTACTAATTAACAATATTGTAACAAAAAGATGCACTTGTGAGTTGACCTGTGGGGTTCAGCCTCTTAGATCCAATTGGTTGGAATTGGAATCATGGATTCTGCTTTCCTGGCTCCTAGTGCGGCTAGTTGGCTGGTTTCTGCCTAATTAATTACTAAATCATATTCCATCTGAGGAAGGGAAAAATAGTATTTTTGTTGCTACATAAAAGGGAAAAATAGTATTAATAATTGGTAATTTGCACCTTGATTTCCAACAATCAGTCAAAATATATATGGCTCTCAAGTCTCAACATTATTATATGTATTGAGTCTCACAAAAGATATAATAAATCTTGAGATGAAGCGAGAGCAATTAGTACTGCTATGTTATATATGTGTACGTACGTATTCTGAAATACCCAAATTTAATTAGGGTAATAATTATGTTTTTCTTTTAATTACCAACATGATCGTGCCTAAAAATTAATTTATATTTTAGTTTATATAATGTTATATATAGTTTATGCAGAAACCATAATTAGATGTTTCTACACATGTTTAAATTTCTTTGGCAACAAGAACATGAACTATATTGGCCTAGCGGCTAAACTCATGTTCACCTAGATACTTGATGAAGATTGTCTCTCGCGTTCATAGACATATTGTATTATACTAGTTAGAAACTTAATTAGAATGATCACTTAACCCAATTATAAAGAAAAAGGCAACAAAACCAGATATTTGGTTATATATTCATTATCATTATTATTGAGAATGTTTTAAAACATAGGCAGCTGGGGAAGGGCAGTAGCATCAAATTTATCAACAAGAATTTGAGTCCCTCGTTTCTAAATATACTATAAGAAACGCCGTTGCTAATTAAAGGACAAAGAACAAAATGACTATGGCCGGGGTTGAATATACTTTTTATTTGCTGTGGTCTGCCACTGAGACTGAGGCACAGGGCACTTGGAAAATCCTATAATTAGCCAACAAATCAAGAATTAGTTCATGATAATATCCGAGCTGCTAGGCAAAAGAAAACGAACAATGCAAGATTTCTTCGTCCACAGAAAATCTTCATCAACCTGTATTATATATAAATATAATATATTCTCACTAAGACTCGATGAAAAAGAGGAATACTATTGTAGATCCTATACAATGGCATATCGCAAGTAAATTAGGCAGGAATCGATCATCCATATATATACATGTATATGCATTTGCAACCTGCTCTAGTCGATATGTATAAAGGCTACTCTTTACTTATTGCAACGTTTTTAACCAAGTGTTGAGAATCAAATAACTTTATTTGGACAAGATTTGATCTAGAGCCGCAATTAATTTCTAATCACAAGGAAAAATTGTTGTAAAGGTAGTTAGAATTAGAGATTCCAACTAATTAAAACTTTGATCAACGACAAAGTTTATACTTGATGTGATTTACCTAATTCGGTTCAAAGTCAAGAAAAATCGCCTTAATTAATTATATATATATATATATATATATATATATATATATATACACATGCAGGAACCCTAGTTCCAAAGCCTATAACATGAGCTATATTAGCTATGGTGGAATATTAATTTACAATATTTTCCCAATTACCTCGTCTTGTTAAGGAATCAATTACATGTTTATGCACAACTTGATCAATAAATATGATTATGCCTATGTCTTTATTACTAATTTATCTCATCAAAAGATGGGGAATAAGAAAAGTGAACTCAAGCTTTTGAATTTTAGTTAGTTCATCATTATCTAGTTACCTCTGGTTAAAATATATATATGTTCACAACATAAAACAATAATGTAGTATCAAGTTGGTTTAACTATGTCTATGAGTGTGATTAAATGTATATATAAAAATGGAGTGTCAAGTGGTTAATGTTTACAATTGAAAGAAAGAAAAGCAATTGGAATATATATGCTGTAGAAAGCAAAGCATATTGTTATAGAGAGATTATTCTATAGCTTTAATTCTCTTTTTCAATTGGCCAATTTGATCAAAACCCTTTGACCCTTGCGAAACAAATTTAGCCATATAAGATGATCCTTCCTATTGCCGCCTATGCAACTGCTTCTACAATATTAATATTTTATGTAAAATATATATTTTGTAATTTCGTTTGACATGAATATATAGTATTTTTTTTTGCATCAAAGCAATATTTACATAGAATATATATATATATATATTATATATATATATATAAATAGTATTTGAAACACCCAATGAAATTACTAAAGGCTCCAAATCAGGATTGATGAGGAGCCAGCATTTTGTCCTTTTTTGTCTTTTCACACTTGGTAAATTATAGAAAAGTCCAAACTAGATTTTTATATTTCCTTTACGGTCATTTTGGTAATTGCAAGTCCTTTGAAACCATTTTGGAAAGTCATTAGTGTGGATGTATTTATTGTTGGGAGAATCCCTCTTTAGTGTATTAAAAAGCTAAATAATCCATGATTGGTGATATAGAGAAAATTAATCCTTCATCTATACTAACTATTTTTTTAATTAAATAGAACTTTGCATTAACTATATAAAGAAGTGGAATTAATCTTTACTTAGTTCAAGTTCATTTAGAATGGCTTAAGACTTGCAATTATTTTTTCCAATTGGCATAGACTTTAATTTTTGTGATACTAGATAAAAAAATAGGTTAATCATTTAGGTATTGTATGTTTTTAAACAGTAGACATTATATAAGCAAACTTTACAATTTAGATGATATAATATGTTTCAAGCAAATCCAGTTTTCCATTTATAGATTAATAGTTGCTGTTTAGTAGTATTTGAAAGACCCAGAGAATTTACCAAAGGCCCCTTTTGAGGATGGATGAGGAGGCTCCATTTGAACTTTTTTTGTCTTTTTCTGTTCTTTTCTCACTTGCCAAATTACTAAGAAGACCATAGGTTAGTTTCTAGCCAGTTCTTGCCCTTGAGCCCTTTTTTGTAATTATCCTTTCCTTTCACATAAATGTTACAATAAATTATATCCCCCTTAATTAATTAGAATTGTAACATCTTTTTAGGCCTTTCATGTCCATATGAAGAAGAGAGTAAACTTAGTTTTTGTTTAAATGCTACACACTTTAGAGGAGGAAACAAAATTGAAGCTATTGCACCTGTCCATGAACAGACTAATATTTACTATTTATTGCTAACTTTAGGGCATATGCTCAATGTTAATAGTATAGCCTTTTAAAGATGCAACACATTTAAAATCACAGTACTTTCGAAATTTCCTACGTATCAAAAAATTTAATTCAAATAGAAAATTGTTCAAAGAAATAGATTGTTGAACGTCCGACGCGTCGGATCGATCCACTTGTATATAGTAATTGCATACTATATATATATATACACACACGTACAACATTAATGCTTGACATGAGATGTACGCATTCATGTCTACCTGTTTACATATGTACAAATAGTCATTTTATATGTATTGTATATATAATGCATATATAGTTCACTTCATGGTAAAAAAAGAAAATAATTAAAGAAGATATAGATCCAAAAGGAAAATTGGACAAAAGCTATGAAAATCAATTACCATAGAAAAAAAAAAGTGAAACATATAGTAAGCATAAATTTGATATATTTGTTATGTGTGCACGTGTATGTACACTTTTACATTTAGAACAAATGAAAAGTTAACATATTCATAAGGGGCGGTGTTTGATTCAAGTTATCTTTTATCATCAGTGGAAATCCCGTATAATGGTATAGAACATTCCACGTTAATTTGGTTCATAAACATTTTTAGGATTTGTGTAGAAAATAGAACATTTCCACGTTTGGTTCGTCTAAAACCTTATATATCAATTTCAATGACATTCCCGATTTCTCACCACAATCCCACTGGAATATTGTACAATTTGATTGGTAATTTTATTCTCACTCAAACACCATATTATCTTTTATTACTTATAATCTTTATAACTCTGACTGGAAATGAATCATTCCTCCAAAACGCCCCTAAAGACTAAGTGCGAGGGGAAAATGCAGGATAGAGATTCGAATTTATGCTTACGGCCGGGTGAATATAGGTGCTCTTGGCCATTATCACATAGAGAGCATATGTATATATACACACACTTCTAGACAATTAGTTGATGTAAATTAAAGTTTTAATAGTTTACAATTTTTCCTAGTATATATATGAAAGTTTGAGTAGGGTAAAATTTGAAAGGAAAAAAAAAAAAAAGAAAGAGAATGAGGTCATGTATCGTATTGTAGAGACAAGCATCATATATAGTATTTAATTAGTAGAGAAAGGAGTTTTTTTTTTTGAAAAGTTAGGAGAGAAAGGAGTTTATAAATAGGAAGGTGGTCCTTTCTTCCTTTCGGAGGGCGATGGTCCCAAATCGGAACTTAATTGGGCAGCCATAGACTATAGCTCACGTATCATTTTCACCCTTTCATTTGCTTCATATATATATAATAATATAATTTCTTTTTTTTTATTTTTTTTTTCAAAATTTATTGAACCCAAAGGCCAAAAGAAAAAAAATGAGAAAGAATTAGAGAAATTAAAATGAGAAAAATCTAGTGGAGTAGATTACATCCAAATCACATGGCGGGAGTTAAAATCAGAAAGCCATGTGGAGCCCCCTCCAGTGGGGTCCACGTGACATAAACACACAAAATACAATAAAAAAAGGGTTTTTTTGTGGGGACATTTTGTAATTCATTCCAGTGGTCCCCACATCTACCATCCCCGAATCAATCAAAACGACTCCTCCACCCTCCTCCAATATTCCAAATAAATCTCTTTCTTTAATTTGTTTTTTATTTAATTTCTTTAATAAATTATTTCGTAATCATATAAATCTAGATTAATTCAGAGTTAAATCCCAACTAAACTTGAAAAGTTATTTAAGAACATTAAACTTCTCTCATCCCATTCAATAAGAATTGTTTGATTTTTCTTTTAATAATTGAGGTTGCTAGAGATTAAATTTTAAACCCTAAAATTAAAAGTTTAACACTCTATTCTAAGTTCTAACACCATGTATCAGAAACGCGACGACAAGGTTAATGTTTTTTAATAGTAATAATATGATAGTATTTCATTTTTTTCTTTTTTCCTTTTTTATTTATTCTATTTTATGATTATTACTAGTACATATATTTTTTCACTTTATAAATTTGTATTATGCAATTTGGGACCCACTCCATGCAAAGCTGACTAGGCCACAGATTCCCCTCCTCCCAAATTTTGCTTTCAAGACCACTAATCATGGTCAATGTCACATTAACAGAATCAACCTTTTTAGTGGTATTATGAAAAAAATACTTCATTTCAATTTTTATTGATTTCTTGTGAAATTTAATTTCACTTCTTTAAGAATAAAGTCTAAAGGCATCGAAACATTTGGTTAAATTGTTTAAGATTAAAGTTTTTGAATCCCCTTTGTAATTTCAAAATTAAGATATTTTTAAAAGACAAGAGAAAAATAGTTCTAATTAGAAGAATCCCAGTGTCATTCTCATGGGGTAATGTTCTAATTAAAGTATTATTAAATGTGAATTTCTATCAACTGTTAGTTGTAGCCTCCTAATGGCTAATAACATTTCTTTCCATTTTCAGATCTTCCACAATTTATTATGCAATTAAATCTTGGATATTGATTAATAATAAGGGTTTTCTTTGATCTCAATCATTGATTATTTTCATCCAATGTTCAAAATTCTCAAAAAAAAAAAAAAACTCAATTGCAAATTCATAACAAATCGAATACAAAAGAAGCAAATTTCTCCTGCTTCTCTACCACCAACAGTGAAGATGGATAGGGTGTCTTTCTTCACTATGCCAAGCATTGCTTCTGGGTACTTTGATGTCGCCAGAAAAAAGAAAAGGAGAATTTTCTTATATAGCTAGTGCCTGTTAAAAATAATTATCTATAGAAAAACAAAAATTGAAGAATCTCTTCAAAGAAAAATGAATTAATTTTACAAAATGACAGCTATTTTTCTAAGACTAAATTGCCGAAAGAACATATATATAATATAAATATATAGTGCATGAAGATCATATATAGATTCTTTTTGGTTGAATCTGAATTTTATCTTCCAATATTAATACTACGTACCCAAAGATAACAAGAGATTGAAGGAGACTAGGAAGAAGTACAGATTTCAACCTTTTTTTTTTGTATTATACTTTTTTTTTCCTTAGATTCACATAAAATAACATGTCCAAAACTTGCCCATTAGCATTAACAAAGTTAAACTTGCACTCCCCTTATAGATGTATTAATTCCTTCTATGGAATTAACTAATTGTGAGCTCGGTAAAATTCATTTTTGTTGGCCATATATATATGGTGATGATTAATATCTATACGGCCGCAACTGTCTCGCCTTTGGGGGAGACGCTGGATCTGGCGGCAGAGGAGGCGGCGGCATGTTTCTTGGATGCTATCGAACATTTCTCTTTCTTTTCATCTTGGTTCATCTGTTGTTGCCTGCACTCTAGGCTGCAAAATGCAGTATCACCCCTACAAAATTAAATCAACAACTTAATTACATTATTACTTAATTATTATACAAAGTAATCAGGAAACAACAGATTTCAACTTGTCCAACATATTAACCTACTTATTAAAAATTTCAAAAAAAAATTACTTACAGGATTTATTATTTTTTTTGGTAAGCTACTAAAGATTATGGATTATGGGTTAAGACTTAAGAGTAAATAAAGAAGATGGATTCGGAAAAGATGACAATTAAATTCCTTATATAGAGTATCATCAATTTAGTATAACATGTTTCCAAAATTAAGAAGATTTCCAAAATTTTTAAAGAGATGAGCCTTATAAGTAACAAATAAAGACAAGAAACTGGGGAAGAGTTCGTGTAAGAAAGTAACTTGAAAATTGAAATTCCTTCCTATATGACAAAACAAAAACATCATTAGCACAAAAGAATTATTTTTTTAAAAAAACTCATAGCCAAATTATTGTCTTTCAGAAAAGGAAATCCATGAAAAAACCTAGACAATTACCCACAAAGAAGAAGAAAAATCAAAGAAGAGTGATGAACTCAAATCGATCCCAATATTAAAATCTGATAAAACACATCTAATGAATTAAACAAACAAAAATTATACTTCAAATATCATAGAAGAAGAAAAAGAGAGAGAGAGAGAGAGAGAGAGAGAGGAGACATATAGTAAAAAAAAAAGATTTTGTACCTATACATGTAAATATCACGGCCAGGAACAAGGCGACGCCTACAAAGGCCGCAAGCCCTTAAGAAATGGGCGGTTTCGAGAAAATCAGCTGAATGTCTTCTATGAACTCTAGGTGTCACCGTCGCCAACAACCGTTGATCTAACCCTTCAAGGCCGCCACCACCGTCGCCATTAGACTGAATCTGTGGAGCCCAAACGCCACCGAAAGGACCAGCTGCAGGCTGTTTTGGGTAGTTGTTAAAAGGGTTATGTGGATCAACAGCAGGTGGTGGAGCTTCGGCGGCGTTGCTTGTGTTTAGATCAAAAGTGATCTCCGTCAAGCTTGTTGTTCTTTTCATTGGTGGCCTTGGCCTCTTCCCTAGCAACATCTTCCTTCTTCTTCTTCTTCTTCTTCTTCTGGTTACTCTTCGAAAGGTTTCAAAAGGGGAAAAGCTTGACAGAAGGTAAGAAAGGAAGGAAGAGAAGAGAAGAGGGAAGTGAAGAAGAAGTGGAGATGGGGCAGATAAAAGAAGAGCCAGAAACCGAGGAATGAATCTGAGCCGTTCGATTCCTTTCTCTTTTTTTTGACTATTTTATTTTATTTGCATCATATCATGAAAGTCCACGTCATACTGTATTAAATTTTAAATTTAATAATTCGGAGTATAATTAATGTTTTTTAGGAGGGTGTAAATGAAATAGGTTAGCTTAGCTTAGGATACTCTAATTTCTTCTCCAATGACAGCAGTCAATTTCTTTGAGTTTTAACTGCCAATTATTTGTTCACACGTCACCTTCGAGATTTTAATTTTTTTTATTTATCTTATTTGGGTGGGAAGAGGTTTTAAAGCCTCCTCAATTTAGTAAGTCACTGTGTCAGTTGTCCTGAGTCCTGACATGATATAATTTATTGCAGCAATGTTGGAAAAAAAATAAATATTTAAGGAAAGTAATTATTAAAATATCCAAATTAAAAAAAGCAAACTCATTTTTTATTGTACAAACCTCTATCAATTCTCGATTGATAAGGAATCTAACCGTATCGACTCTAATAAGAGGAACTCTTTCGATCCTTATTATGTTCATTCATAAAACTTGAAGATGATATTCCGTCTGTTCCGACTTGAATGTCCATATTTGATTTTCTTTTGGATCAAACAAAGTTATTTTGACAATTGATTATTACAAAAATATAATTTTTAAAATTTTTTAAAAATAAACTATGGAAAATTAAAACTTAAAATTTCAAACCATATTTTTTTAAAATTTTAATTGTATATATAAATTTTTTATAAATAATGGTAAAAAACAACTTCGTTTGATTAAAAAAAATCAAATATGGCCATTCAATTCGGAACGGAGGGAGTAATTTTTTTTACACTTAAATTTTTACTACTAGACTAATTAAAATAGTTATTAATTTTACTTGTATGTGAGACAGATGAATATACAAGTATAAACATAACATTTTAAAAAATCAAAGTTGATATTCATGCTAAAAATATCTATTATATATCTACACTGGCAAATAAATACTTGATAAGTCATAAAATTGAGTGTACTTTTGGTTTTAAATGAGTATATATAAACACACCCAAAAATTGAATATTATCCAAAAAAAAGTATACAAAGACTTTTTTATTATTCACTAGTTCCCCAGTCCATGCATAAACTTTTAAGTTTTCCATATATAGTATTAGTAGTAATAATTTCACTATATAATACTCCCCTGTCCCTTTTTATCTACCGAATCACACAGATTAATGAAGTTAGTTAATGTTGGTTAAATTGATGAATTTAATAAAATTTTAGCTTTACTTTTTTAAATTACCCTTAATATCTCTCTTCATTTATTTTCTATTCCAACTATTTTTTCACACTCTATAACATTTAAGACTAAAGAAAGTGGAGTTTTAAATGAGGATAAATTAGGGAACCTGATAATTTATGTCCTAAAATGACGGATAAAAAGGGACATAGAAAAACGACATATAAAAAGAGACGGAGGCAAAAAGATATGGTAAAAATTAGAGAATAAATGCAAATAAGTAGTATAAGGCATGCATCCTAATAATGAGACAAGAAATATGCACAGTACAAAAGACATATATAAGTACGAGAGAGGGAAGTAAAATGATGTGCAACCTAAAGTCCAAGAGATGCAACCTCTTCCGGTATACATGTATTGACTCCTGCTTCAAAAAGGCCATTCGTTTCAACTCCACAATCCAAATAGCGCCACCTTTGCCTTGCCTTGCCTGTCTCCGCTGCGCCACAACAACAGTATCCCACTCCATTGTTTTGTAAGCCATTTCTTTGTCATTGTATCACTTTCTATTGCAGTTAAACCAAGTCTAATAATATTTTTATGGGCTTTTTATTTACTTAGTTAAGTTTAATTTAATTGAGAGTTTTTAATTAGTGGGCTCCATCAGGGTTTTAGTATTTTCTAATATAAATAAGGTGTTATGTTTAAGGTTTTAGATGAGACTCAAAGAAAGCTCTTGGTTTAGGAAAGGCTCAAAGAATCTCCAGGTTAGGTGAGGTTTGGGAAATTGCCAAAGGATGCCTCTTGTGAAACCCAATTAGGGTTGTTCAATTTATTGTGGTTTTGTGTGTTGGAGCCCCCATTAAAATTATTCTATTATTCTTGTGAGTTGAGTTTTCAATTAAATAAAAAGTTTCGCGTGATTGGTATTTTTCTCCTCTCAATCAGTCAAAGTTTTTGCTCCTACAATTGGTATCAAGAGCCAAGGTTACATCTTGGGTGGTGTCGTGGTGGAAAATTTTGATTGGGGGAGGTGAAGAGAAAAGAAGATTATAGATGCAATTTGTACAAAGAATCTCCGTCAACTTTGATGGAAAAATATTGTTTCACGAATGGGCTGCTATTAGGGGTGTAAGTGATACAACTCTATTCGCAAGCTACTCGAGCTCGACTCGAAGAAAATTCGAATTCGATTCGGTCATTGTCGAGCCGAGCTCGAGCTCGAGTATCGAATCGAGCCGAGCTCGAGCTCAATGATACTTGATTCGATACTCGTCGAGCTACTCGATACAAATATATATATACATAATATTATATATTTAATTAAAAAATTACCTATATATACCTGTCGAGCTCGAACTCAGTATCGAATTCGAGCTCGAGCTCGAATTTTAGCTTTAAATGAATTTTTTTGAATTTTTTAATTAAGTTTCGAACCTGTCGAGTCGAGCTCGAGTAGCTCGATACTCGATTCGAGCCGAGTTCGAGCTCGATGGTCAAAATTCGATCGAGTTCGAGTCGAGTATCGAGCTCGGTTTTTTGTGTCGAGCTCGAGCTCGAGTAGCTCACTACTCGACTCGATTACACCCCTAGCTGCTATAATGTAGAATTATCTAAAGCGGTAGATCGATGGTGTATAGTTGAAAAGGGGTTTGTTATACCAGCTGATATGGATGCTTTGACAGAAGCGCGGAAGGAAGAATTGTTATGTCTTTGTTATAAAGATCATTTGGCTCTTACCTATATTCGAATGAATGTGAGTGTTGGATTATTGGTTTGGGATGCGATTCATAAAATGGAGTCTTCAAAAGAGGCATGGGATATTTTGATTCAAACTTGTGATATGGACGACAAATTTGTGGATGGGAAGGAAAAGGTATTTGATGAAGAAATCTCTCAATTATCAAAAATCGAGGTTGAAGATCTTCGTTTGTAGGATTCTAGTTTTGGATGCAAAGTTTTCTGCTGAAATTTTAAGATTGTCAAAGATTGATATTGATGGGTTGTTTGGAAAACAATTTTTGAAGATTGCATGGTTGATACAATTCTGCATGCTGGTCAAGCAGAAAATTCACTTGATGATGAGTTCGTTGGATCTTTCAGTTTAAATCAATTTAAAACAGAAACTGTTGATTTTTTGGGAATTTAGAAAATTTTCACGTATGAATATGCTGGTATAGAATTTTTTGGTGAAGGACTAACATGAAAGAATTTGAAGCTGATTTCTTTCATGATGAATAAGTGAGCATGGATCAATTCTTTGAGACTAAGAAACAGTTTGGCAAGTGTGAAGATGAAGTAGTTCCTCGTGTGAAGATGAAGATCCATTTTGACCTTAAGAAGAAGATGCTGCATGATTCGAATACAACAACAACAATTGCATTGAAGATTCAGACGATTGATGGCATTGGTTCATGGATCCTGAAGAGCTTGGTTTGAAGGGAGGCTATGTTGGAGTTAAACCAAGCCCAATAATATTTTATGGGCTCTTTATTTATTTAGTTAAGTTAAATTTAATTGAGAGTTTTTAATTAGTGGGGTCCATTAGGGTTTTAGTATTCTCTAGTATAAATAAGGTGTTAATTATGTTTAAGGTTTTAGATGAGGCTCAAAGAAAGCTCTTGGTTTAGGAGAGGCTCAAAGAAGCTCCAGGTTAGGTGAGACATGGGAAATTGCCAAAGGATGACTCTTGTGAAACCCAATTAGGGTTATTCAAATTATTGTGGTTTTGTGTGTTGGAGCCCCCGTTAAAAATGTTCTATTGTTCTTGTGAGTTGAGTTTTTCAATTAAATAAAAAAGTTTCGCGTGATTGGTATTTTTCTCCTCTCAGTAAATCAAAGTTTTTGCTCCTACACTTTTCATCTTACAATTTATTTCCAAGATATGATTACGTACATATATCTAATGGAAACCTGGCCCTCAAGTCAATTCTTCACCATTTTTTTTTCACTTTTTACTATTGTTGGAGCCTTTTTGCGGGAATGTGAGGGAAGGCCTGGTTCGGCTCACTATGGATTCAAGTTTAGCCCAAATCTCCCCAGAAGAGGAGCTGGGTTTCACAAGATGAGGTCCAAGATGCTGCTGTCCAAATAAACGATAGTGCGGCAAGAAAACCAGGAAAACTCAGCTTTTGCAGGATAGAAGCAATCGGTATAGCAGGAAAAGAATAAACTCAGCTTTTTATATGATAGAACTAAGGAAGATGCAAAAGATGAACGAAAACAGCAGAAATCTATTTTCTTTGAAATAAAATGAATCAAAACCCTTTATTGATTTCAGAACTTATGGGTAACAAATTGGAAGTGGGATTTGGGGGAAAAGAAGAAGGAATACAGTGAAAGCAATGAAATCAAAACACAAGTTATCGACGATGGAGGAAAACAGTGATTTGGGGAGGATGAAACTGATTTCTTAACTTTGTTGCTTGTAATCCTTGAATAGGTGATAAGGATTCTTGGGAAATATGATTGTGGAGTGATTCTTGAGAGTAGCCAAGAAGTGGGTGGCCAAAGTAGCTGGAAAATCGTTCTGGAAAAATTGTTGGAAAATTCCCCCTCATTTTCGCCGGTGGTGACCCCTTTTTATAGCATTCCTCTTGTCCGGTCGGAACCTTTGTCCGGCTGCCCTATTCGGCTCATGCTTTTTGATTAATTCAGTGAGTAGCTCTAGGGTCTAAGGAAAAGAATCTTCCGATTTGAGGAAGCCAACAATGGTCACCTTCTTGTCTTGAAATCAATCCCGTATTTTTTCAAGCATGTGTCGCCATCGCCGATTTTGCTTTTCCAGCAGATTAGCTGGGCTCATTGATTGAGCCAAAAACAACCCTATTTTTATGCCTATTTTACTATATTTTTGGATCTATTTATGCTTAATTATATGCTATTTTGATGATAATTGTGTTTTAAGTTCTTAAGTGATGTGAAATTGAGAAATTGTTATTTTTCACCTCTTTTGGAGCTATTTTGATGACTTTTTACACAGATTTTAGCAAAGCAATTTTGAGCATAGATTTGGAGATTCGAAGTTTGTGTTTGAAGACTTATTGAAGACTAAATTGGAGATTTGAAGACTTTGAAGAATTATTTCAAGAAGCAAGGATTGAAGATTGGAGCTTTAATTGAAGACAAGCCATGGATACGTTCTCAAGCTTTGGTATTTATGGATAATTTATGTGGGAAAATACTCAGCCCATATAAAATATTAATTGGAATTAAAATCCCAATTAATGACTCCTAAATCCAAGGAAATATCCAAATCCCGTAGATTCCCGATTTTAGTCCTAACAGGATTAGGATTGAGGCGCAGTTTTGGTAGAAAAATCATAACTTTCTGCTCAGACCTCCGATTGAAGCCCATGAGTACTCGTTGGAAAGCTGACTCCGAGATCTACAACTTTCTTTTGAAGTTCAAGACCCAGTTCTGCCATCTTCAAGCCCAAAAATGCCGTCGAAGTCACTGCATGAATTCAGCAAAAATTCAGGATCCTATTTTGACTTGGATTCTACTCTAGGAAGACTTTTAATTTAACTTGGAGTCCAAGTTAGACCCTTAAACCGTCCTAGACTTCTTTCCAAGTTAGGATTGGAATTCCTAGGGTTATTTCCACTATAAATAGGCACCTTAGGTCTAGATTTTTAACATATACACACATACAAGTAGATCTAGAAATTATTTTGTAGAATTGTTGAAGTTTTGGAGGACAAAAGGCCTAGTGCCGCCGCCCCCCCTTCTCTTCCCATCCATAAGATAAGTTTTTCTTATTATTCTTTGGATGCTCACTCAATTTATGAGTGAGTAGTCCTTTTCTTTACTCCAATGTAGAATTTAATTGATCTCTTGACATATATATTGGTGAGATTTTGTGCTTATATATGATAATTGTTAGAGTATTCTTTTGATCTCTGTTTTAATTCTATGTTGCTTGTTTTGATTGATTGAGCCGGTACTTTCATGATAAATTAAGTTAGCATTAGCTAGATCAAGTCGAGGATTGACGTTGCAATTGGGGGAGGACGGAACTCCCTTCCAAGGGAAATAAGGAACTTTGAGTGAGAAATTGCTCTTTGTGCTTGTATAAATTACTAGTTCTTAATGCTTTGATCCCTAGCAAATCTTTAAGGCTTGACGGCTAATTGATTAGTTAGGAGGAAAAAAGGGGTAATTTAAGCTTTGACGAGTAATCTTACCTAATTAAGGTGATTTAGGATTTAATTCCGACAAGCTATTCTATGATTTCATAATTATTAGATATCAATGATCCATGTTATAATTGTCAAGAGGGATATTAATTCTATGTTGGAGGTTTTTATCAATTGTTTTCTTAATTATTCACTGCTTTCTTGTTAATTGTTTTCTTTAATTTTCTTGATTGTTCTCTTGATTGATTTTAATTGTTAGTTTGATTAGGTTTAATTTCACTATAAAAATTCTCTTTAATTTGTTTAATTGTTTTAAGAAAAAGATTAATAACCTATTTCTCTGTGAGTTCGACCCCTACTTGCCCTATCTGCTTTAGTTATGAATTTGTTGGGAATTTTATTTTTATGATTTGCTGACAACCGATCACTCCTTCCAAAGTCAAATTAGCTTGGCTTTTGATTCCACCCTCTGCAACCCGTTGATTGCCCTTTTTGTGTTAAGGAACGGCTTCCAAGTATAACCGCTCCCTTCAAGAAAGGTAATCAAGGGAGATTCCTTTTGCCTTCCAAGCCGCTTCCCCCAATTTGTTTTCCCGCTTGTGGGCTTGGACCATAATTAGTTCTTGTAATGAGGATTAATTAGCGATAATTCTTTACCATAAGTAGATAAATATGAAGAAATTTGAATTAAGTAAAATCCTTCCCTTAGATGCTTTCCACAGCAGGAAAGTCTGACATGCTGCAGCAGGGATTTTGTGCATTTTGTCGTCATGCTTTTTGGCTTGGTGGTGAGGTGGCAAGACTCCATTGTTTTGGATAAGTAAGGAATTTGATGGCAAGGCCCAAATGTATCACATATATTATGAGCCTTTGCCATATAGAGAGAATTGCCCTTATGTTATAATTGTGTTTGGGGACTTTGATATAGATGCCTCTGTGTTATAAATGTGTTTGAGGACTTTGGAATAGAGGTGCCCATGTGTTATAAATGTGTTTGGGGACTTTGATATAGATGCCTCTGTGTTATAAATGTGTTTGAGGACTTTAGAAAGAGAATTGCCCCTATGTTATAATTGTGTTTGGGGACTTTAGTTTAGATGCCTTTGTGTTATAAATGTGTTTGAGGACTTCAGAGAGAGAATTGCCCCTGTGTTATAAATGTGTTTGGGGACTTTGGGGAGGGAGAAATGGCCTTAGGGATATAAGAGATATAAATATGAGGGGATAAATGACCCAACCCTGAGTATGCTTGGTGGGCTTTTGTGGGCCTTGAATCATCCCCATTTTGACCCCTAACAACTATATCTCTCTCTTATATGTTACAGTATATATATGTATATGTATATTTATATACCTTCTTTGCATTGCCCAAAAACAATTCTTTTGTTCTTTATTACTGCGCTAAAGCTGCCTAGCCAGCCATAGATAGGTGGCATATATTATATTTTGGGTATGTAACAGTATTTGAACAAGTAACTACTAGATTGAGTGAAAAGAATTCGATACTTTTTAAGGAAAGTTTCGGTTGAGTTTTATAAAATAAAAAAATAGATGTTGTAAGAGTTTTTCTTATTTGAGGTCTAACCTGACGTTAGTCGAAATTTTAAATGATTATTAGATAGAAAGTTTGTATCACAACAGGCTTAAACTCAAGCGTGGATTTTCATTATTTGACTTCAATTCTAAGGCTAATGTTGTTTTTACTTCAAAATCTATTGCTTTTTCAGGGGACAAAACAAAACCAAGATAGATGGAAGCTTTCAATCTTAGTTTGAGGATATTGCATTGACAAACTTAGAATGTGCAAAAGCCTCAAAAAACATAGTTAAATTACTAGTTGGTGGTAAAAGCTGGCATCAGTTCTTGAAAACAAGAAGGATTCTTCTTTAAATTTTTTTTTTCAAACAACAATTTCATTGATGAAGAGGAAACTATTAACCCCTATCTCTGCTTTTGATTAGGGTATTTCTAAATGGCAAAACTGCTTGATGGGTCAATTTGCTGGTAGGAACACAAATGTCAGTCTTGTTCAAAAAATGGCCAACATCCTTTGAGGGAAAAATGGGAATGTGAAAGTGTCTCTAATTGACGGAAACTTGTTTTTGTTCAATTTTAGCAATGCAAATACTAAAGACTGGGTTTTGGAGTCTGGGCCATGGCACATTCAGAATAATATGCTAATCTTGAGAAAAGCAGCTTGGTTTATCAAACATATACTTCCCCAAGTCTAAATTCCCAGTTTGGGTAAAACTCCATGGTATGCCTCTTGAATTACTCCCTCTGTCCCTAAATATAAGTCCCCTTCTAGAAGCTTTCTTTGTCCCAATTTATAAGTCCCTTTATCAAATCCAATGCACATTCATTAGTTATTTCCAAAGCTACCCTTGCAAGTGGTAGTGGTAGTTAAGAGAGTGAGTATGAGGAGAGAGAGTGAGTGGGAAGAAAGAGAATAGGGGCAAAAATAGAAGAACAAGGTAAAAATTCATAAAATTTTTAGCCATAACTAACTTTCTTAATCTTGATGATATAGTTAAAAGGGACTTATATATTGGGACAGAGGGAGTTGATTGAGCCAAAAACAACCCTATTTTTATGCCTATTTTATTATGTTTTTGGATCTATTTATGCTTAATTATATGCTATTTTGATGATAATTGTGTTTTAAGTTCTTAAGTGATGTGAAATTGAGAAATTGTTATTTTTCACCTCTTTTGGAGCTATTTTGATAACTTTTTACACAGATTTTAGCAAAGCAATTTTGAGCATAGATTTGGAGATTCAAAGTTCGTGTTTGAAGACCATTTGAAGATAAATTGGAGACTTGAAGACCATTGAAGATTTATTTCAAGAGGAAGAATTGAAGAATTGAAGCTTTAATTGAAGACAAGCCATGGATAAATTCTCAAGCTTTGGTATTTATGGATAATTTATGTGGGAAAATACTCAGCCCATATAAAATATTAATTGGAATTAAAATCCCAATTAATGACTCCTAAATCCAAGGAAATATCAAAATCCCGTAGATTCCCGATTCTAGTCCTAACAGGATTAGGATTCAGGAGCAGTTTTGGTAGAAAATTCATAACTTTCTGCTCAGACCTCCGTTTGAAGCCCATGAGTACTCGTTGGAAAGCTGACTCCGAGATCTACAACTTTCTTTTGATTCCAAGACCCAGTTCTGCCATCTTCAAGCCCAAAAATGCCGTCGAAGTCACTACACGAATTCAGCAAAAATTCAGGATCCTATTTTGACTTGGATTCTACTCTAGAAAGACTTTTAATTCAACTTGGAGTCCAAGTTAGACCCTTAAACCGTCCTATACTCCTTTCCAAGTTAGGATTGGAATTTATAGGGTTATTTCCACTATAAATAGGCACCTTAGGTCTAGGTTTTCAACACAATACACACACAAGTAGATCTAGAAATTATTCTGTAGAATTGTTGAAGTTTTTGAGGACAAAAGCCTCTGTGCCGCCGCCCCCTTCTCTTCTCATCCACAAGATAAGTTTTTCTTCTTATTCTTTGGATGCTCATTCAATTTATGAGTGAGTAATCCTTTTCTTAACTCCAATGTAGAATTTAATTGATCTCTTGACGTATATATTGGTGAGATTTTGTGCTTATATATGATAATTGTTAGAGTATTCTTTTGATCTCTGTTTTAATTCTATGTTGCTTGTTTTGATTGATTGAGCCGGCACTTTCATGATAAATTAAGTTAGCATTAGCTAGACCAAGTCGCGGATTGACGTTCAGGCTTGGTTGTTTGTAGTAATTGGGGGAGGACGGAAGTCCCTTCCAAGGGAGATAAGGAACTTTGAGTGAGAAATTGCTCTTTGTGCTTGTATAAATTGCTAGTTCTTAATGCTTTGATCCCTAGCAAATCTTTAAGGCTTTGCGGCTAATTGATTAGTTAGGATGAAAAAGGGGTAATTTAAGCTCTTGCGAGTAATCTTACCTAATTAAGGTGATTTAGGATTTAATTCCGACAAGCTATTCTAAGATTTCATAATTATTAGATATCAATGATCCATGTTATAATTGTCAAGAGGGATATTAATTCTATGTTGGAGGTTTTTATCAATTGTTTTCTTAATTATTCACTGCTTTCTTGTTAATTGTTTTCTTTAATTTTCTTGATTATTTTCTTGATTGATTTTAATTACTAGTTTGATTAGGTTTAATTTCACTGTCAAAATTCTATTTAATTTGTTTAATTGTTTTAAGAAAAAGATTAATAACCTATTTCTCTGTGGGTTCGACCCCTACTTGCCCTATCTGCTTTAGTTAGGAATTTGTTGGGAATTTTATTTTTATGATTTGTTGACGACCGATCAAGAGTATTTACTAGTACAGGCTTAAGCTACATAGCAAGTGCAATTGGAAATCTATTATTCATGGACAACGCTACTGTTGATTGTGATTGACTATCATATGCGAAAGTTTGTGTTGAAATTGAGGCTGGATCCAAAATTTCCTCCACTATTTCAATTCTACTACCATCTGGCTCAAAGCTATATATAAGAGTAGAAACCCCCTGGTTGCCTCTTTATTGTGATAAGTGCAAAACTTACAATCATGCAGGAAGACATTGCCTGACTAAGGGAAACAAGTAGTTTAATAGTAGATACCAAAATAATCTACAGCAAAGGCAAATGAAGATGCCCCTCAATCATCATCATCATTACCAGTAGCGCCTACCATGTTAGAACAACATCAAGATTAGGTTGAGACCCACTCTGAAGTTACTTTGGAGATTGAAAAGCGACAGATTAAGGATAAGAATAATTGGACGTGGAGCATGAAAGTCCAGCATCAAATTTAGCTGACACGACCTCACCAAAAACCAGTTAAAAACCTAGGAAAGCTTCCATAAACGAGGTTTCAAGTCTTGACACGGATAATAGGTTCTCAATCCTAAACTCCATTTTAGCTGAAAAGGAGCTTTGTGGAAAAGATGGAGGAGGTACCAGCCCCAATAAGACTAGAGCTGCTTCAGCAAGTTTTTTTTTTTTGCTCATGCAATAGAACAAGCTTCGCCTAGAAAGACGAACAATGCAAAATCAAAGGTAACCACCCTTCCCAATCCTCATGATATATTGATTTGGAATGTTAAGGGCTAAACAACCCTCTTAAACAACAAAATTTGTTAAAAGGATTATTTTGTTGAAAGTTAATTTTGTTGTTTTATTGGAAACTAGAGTAAAAAGTAATAATATGCAGAAGATCATTGACTCACATTTTAGCAAGTGGAGTATTATCAACATTTATGACTATACTTACAATGGTAAAATATGGGCCCTTGGTAGAAATAAAGGTTGCTGCAACTATTTTTGCTTGTATTGATCAAGCTATCACTTATTGTCTTTCCCATGAAGGGAAAAATTTCTATCATTCTTGCATTTATGGCATCAACAAGGGTTTTGATTGAAAAAGGTTATGGCATCACATTACTTCTCTGAATAGTCATATGTCTAATTTTCCTTGGATCTTGGCTGGGGACTACAAGATATACAATTCCTATGAGGAAATCTCTGATAGTGTTGATGGTCTTACCTATTTCCCTTATATGAGAGATTTTTAAGATTGCCTTACTTATATTCTCTCTTTGACCATGCATTCATTGGTGCTCTACTTAGCATAATAAAAATCCTGTAAAGCTATCAGCTAGAAAACTAGATGGAGTTCTTATCAATGACAGTTGGCTGGATAGCTTCCTAAACTTTTATGTTGAATTTTTGGGTCTCGAGTGCTCTGACCATGCCCCTGCTCTAGTTCGACTCGATAATGCCATGGTTTCTAATCCAAAGCCCTTCAAAATTTTCAACTTCTGGACTCAACATGTGTTGGGGGTCTTTTTGTCAGCAGGGGTGACGTGGCACTTTATGTTGCTGTGGCACCAAATCACCTTGTACACGTGGATGGAGTCACCAACTAGATTAACCTCTAGCAAGTATCAATGGATAAGGAATTGGTCTGTACCCCCTATTCTTAGTTCTGAGTTAAGTATAAAGGAAGACCCAGGTCTCCTAGTCTTCCCGCCTTTGAAGCTTTGATCGGTCACATGTTCCAGCAGAATTTTGTCTTCTGGGATCCAGCAGCAACTCTAGACAGAAATGCTCCTTTCTTGGCAGAACGACACCTCAGCAGCATTACACCTCGGGAACTGCGACGCTGACCTCGTTTATTGAATGGAGAAAATGAACTTCGATTGAAGTGCCCAGCAACACTTCCTAGCAGCGGGAACTCCTTCTTGGTAGAGTGACATGGCAGCGAGGTAGCCCCACAGCAAACAGACAGCTGTCCGCCACTATAAATGAAGAACAAGACACATTCCAAGAAGAAAATAATACTTTGTGGAAAAAGGGAAGAAATATTGGGTTATAAAGAGGATGTAAAGGAAAATAGTGAGAGAGGTTTGGGAGAGGAGAAATATTGTGTTGCACTTGGGAATAGGACTTGGCTAATACGGTTTACACCTCCACAATGATCTACATGGAATCCCCCTCAAAACTTCATCTTCTTCTTCTTCTTCTTCTTCTTCAAAGAGCTTGAAAATGGAGTTTCTTTAGAGCGTTAAAAATGGAGAACTTTGGGAGCTTAAGAGTGGAGAGTAGAATGCCTTCAAGTGGACAATGAAGCATTGGTGTGTGTTTGAATGGTGTAGGATGAGCACTATTTATAGGAAAAGAAATTGGTCTTTACCCATTGTTGCAATAGCCTGCGTTCAAGCATGGACTGGTTTGCTAAGGGTTCTGCAGAAACTTGGGGTACAAGGAGAATGTCATTTCCATGTGTCAGCTTGCTGGCATACTCCATGTCAGGTGTGATTAGGTGTTGACACGCCTCTCCTCCTAAGAAATATCCCTTGGACTTGGTGAACACCTGGCTGTCATGGAAGGTTCTTGACAAGCTAAAAATGGCTTACAGCTGGGATGTACTTGCTGTCAGGCGAATATCCAGCGGTCTTCGCTCTGCTGCTGCATATCCACTGTACATTTCCCTTGCATAAGTTTCCTCTTCCATCAACATTTAATGCTCAAGGACAAGCATTTAATGCTTATGACAAGATTCCCTTCAACCCATGTGTAGGTAACGTATATAGGTCCCCAAAGGTCACTCTTCACCTTCTAATCACCTTTATGTCAATCACCATTAACTCACCCAAGCAAATAAGTTAAGGATTTGACTAAAAATAATTAGAACACAACAAATACCTCATAACCAACCAAACCATGCCCCCAACTAAATCCCCCATGGACGTGGGCTTGGGGCCACGTGTCAGCACCTACATGGTGCCACAAAACACACTTGTTAGTCATTGATATGGATGACTTTAATAAATAATCAATAAATACTGTAAATAGATAAATAAATAATAGATTTAAGGGAAATAGATTAAATAGAGGAATTATTCCCTATAGGTGACTCCCATGCATGGTTTGACCATGTGGTGCCATGTCACTCCGTTGTGGGCCCGAGTAGGACCCGATAGTGGGCCTGGTGCTCCAGCAGAGGCCAAAAACATAGACTTGCCTATTAGCGAGCCCCACCATCAGCATGTCTTGGGGTTTGCCACATCAGCTTGCTGTGGGTCCCGATAGTGCCAAATAATGGGCTCGGCATCCCAGCAGAGGTCATGAACAGGAATCTCCCAGCAGACCTCTGAAATCACAAAGTTATCATGGATGGTCGAATGGAGCTCTTGAACATGGCTGGCCGAGCAAATCAATGATGATGAATAATGTATCATAATAATAAAGACAAGGTGAGAACTATAGGTTGTCTCAATCATCGGTGGCATAATGCCTTGCCATGCCTTGATGATGGTAAACAATGCATCATACAAGGAAGACTAGGTGTGAGCTATAGTGGTTTCCCAATCACCAATACCTTGCCACATAGTGGGCTTTTGTAAATAAAGACACGGTGAGAACTATAGGTTGTCTCAACCACCGGCAGCATAATGCCTTGCCATGCCTTGATGATGGTAAACAATGCATCATACAAGGAAGACTGGGTGTGAGCTATAGTGGTTTTCTCAATCACCAATGCCTTGCCATATTGTGGACTTTTGTACATAATAAAGACAAGGTGAGAACTATAGGTTGTCTCAATCACCGGCAGCATAATGCCTTGCCATGTCTTTATGATGGTAAACAATGCACCATACAAGGAAGACTAGGTGTGAGCTATAGTGGTTTCTCAATCACCAATACCTTGCCACATAGTGGGCTTTTGTAAATAATGACACGGTGAGAACTATAGGTTGTCTCAATCACCAGCGGCATAATGCCTTGCCATGCCTTGATGATGGTAAACAATGCATCATATAAGGAAGACTAGGTGTGAGCTATAGTGGTTTCTCAATCACCAATGCCTTGCCACATAGTGGACTTTTGTACAAACCAAAAAGGAAACCATGGGGGGATTTACCATTCTAGGCCGGCCACTATGATTTAAGCTACCTCTTGATATATGGGTTCTTTATAATCAAAAGATGGCCATTCTAGTTGGAGTTACCACTACAATGGTAGCCTTTAAGGGAAATAAAGACACTTTTTGTAGGTTTTGATGGAGATTTAGGAAGCCATAAATAGTGTTTACGTGATAAAGGAAGGTGTTTGGTGAGACTTGAAGAAAATGGGATTTAAATAGCCATTGTTTATGGGCTATTTAATAATTTGTGAATAATGGGCTTTTAATTAATAGTGGGCTTTTAATGAAGTAATGCCCCTTTTAGAGATAAATAGCCCTTGTGGGAAATAATGGGTATTAAGAGTGGACCCATTAATTAAGAAATAATGGTCTTGAATATTTTTTATTTAGCTTGGGCTAAGTGTTTGTGATTTGGGCTAACAGAAATTGAGACTTTGTGTAAAAGTATGGGCTTTATAGGACCTTCTTGGACCCATCACAAATTGGCCCCTAACAACATGCAGTTTTCCTAAAACTTGTTGAGGAATCTTGAACTACAAATGCACAAGGAAATCCAATGTATGTCCCTCATACAAAACTAAAAAAACGTAAAGCTCATCTCAAAAAGCTAAATCTGAATAATGATAGCAAGATATCAGAGAGAGTCATCAAAAAGAAAGAAGAGTTGTCAATGCTGCAAAAGGAGATACTCGGTGGTAATCTCAACCCTAATCTTATTACTAAAGAGAAGTAAATGGTTTCTAAGATAAGCAATCTGATGTTGGCTGAAGAAAAGTTTTATAAGCAAAAATCCCGAATCAACTGGTTGAAAGCAAGTGATCAGAATATTGGTTATTTCAACAAGGTGAGGCTCTAATAATGAAAACTTCATCTGAAATATCAAATGAGGCTCTCAAACTATTTTAAGTCACAATTAGGTAGCGGATGAGAGAGCTGGTGCAGCTCTAAATTTACAAGGTTTTTTTTTATCGTGGATTCATATTTGTTGAGGGGCAAACGGTGAAGATGTTGTTTGGGCTAAGGGTGGTTTTGAGTTGAGCGGCGGTGCCTTGTTTGCAACTTTGTTTTGATGTTGTTTCTGTGTTATTTCCCTATTTTGTTGTTGATTGTGGCAGGCCATTTGACTGGCTTGATTCCTTTTTCTTCCTGCTATTTTCTTTGGTTAATAAAATTCAACTTGCCTTTCAAGAAAAAAAAAAAAGCTTGCTGCAATATGATTTAGAAATGTATAACCAAAATCCTAGCCAATAGACTGAAGGAATGCCTGCCCTTAGTTATCAGGTCAAACCAAATGATCGGTCGTCAGCAATCATAAAAATAATTCCCCACAAAATCCTAACTATAGTAGATAGGGCAATAAGGGTCGATCCCACAGAGAAGGGTGTAGACTTTATCCAAAGATTCAATCCTTAAAATCTCTCAAAACAAAACACGGAAAGCAGAGGTTGAAAAAAAACAATTAAACAGAAAACAATTATAATAGAAAACAAAATAAAGTAAATTAAATCTAAGTCTATAGCAGATAAGAAAGAAAACAATAATTAAAACATACTTCTTCTCCAGTGGTAGAAAACAATCAAATTGAATATGGGTCCTTGATTTAAAAGATGAATATTAAATCCTTGATGATAACTGGTCTAGGAAAATCCTAACATGCTATTTAGATAAGATTACTGGTTAAGACTTAAATTACCCCTATTTTTAACTTAACAAATCAATTACTGGTTAAGGCTTAAAGATTCACCAAGCAACAAAGCATTAAGATCAACTATTTAATTAGTTCTTTCACACATGCTTAATAAATAAAACCATACAACAATCAGATAAAATCCGATCACTGGCATGCAAACCCAATTGAGCGTCTATTAAACATCATCAACTTGCTACCAAACAATCAGACTCGAGGGTTAACTATTCCGCCTGACTTAGCAATAGATCTCTCAAATTATCAATTTATCGGCCGCATAAACCAATAAAAATCAAGGTCATGGAATAAAACAGAGCTTAACATGCTATCTATCAAAAATAAAATACCAAATTATAAGCATAGAAATATCACCATATCAATTGATTGAATTCACCAAAGGATTAGAAGTATAAGAATTTAGCTACTCATGGATTTGGGAAAATCCATGAGCGGCATAAGAGTACTTACAGGACTATGGAGGGCGAAATCTCCTTGCTAAACAACCAAGGTATGTCGCACCTCCCTATGGTTATAGGGGGGGCGGCACCCTTGCCTAAAAAACTAGAAGAAAAACTAGAAAATAAATCTAAAACTAATTGGTGTGTGAAGGTATGTGATTTGTGTTACAGGATGTGGCTATTTATAGTGGTAATAACCCTAAGAATTCCAATCCTGACTTGGAAAGAGGTCTAAGTCGGTTTTGAGGCTAACTTAGACTCCAAGTTAGATTAAAAGTCATCCTAGAGTAGAATCCAAGTTAAAATAGGATCCTGAAAAAATCCTGAATTCGTGCAGGGACTTCAACGACATTTTAGGGCGTGAAAAAGGCAGAACTGGGTCTTGGACTTCGAAGGAAAGTTGTAGATCTCGGAGTTAGCTTTCCAACGAGTACTTATGGGCTTCAAACAGAGGTCTCAGCAGAAAGTTATGATTTTTCTACTAAAACTGCGCTGAATCCTAATCCTGTTAGGACTAGAATCGGGAATCTACGGGATTTGGATATTTCCTTGGATATAGGAGTCATTAATTGGGATTTTAATTCCAATTAATGATTTATATGGGCTGAGTATTTTCCCATATAAAATATCCAAAAATACCTAAGCTTAAAGGCTTATCCATGACTTGTCTTCAATTAAGGCTCCAATCTTCAAATTTTGCTCTTGAAATAATTCTTCAAAAATCTTCAAGTCTCCAATTTATCTTCAAATGGTCTTCAAACACGAACTTCGAATCTTCCAAATCTATGCTCAAAATTGCTTTGCTTAAATCTGTGTAAAAAGTCATCAAGATAGCTCCAAAAGTAGTGAAAAATAACAATTTCTCAATTTCACACCACTTAAGGACTAAAAACACAAATATTAACAAAATAACATATAATTAAGCATAAATGGGTCTAAAAACATAATAAAATAGCCATAAAATAGGGTCTAATTTAGCTCAATCATATTTCCCCCACACTAAATCTTTGCTAGTCCCTAGCAAACTAGTGTAGAAAAATATGAAAATCACTAAATTCGAACCAAAAACAACCCTATAATCTTAAACTAATGCAAATCAAAATTCTATCTTAATTTAAACTTTTCAAAAACTTTGAATGCATATACATATTAAGGATTAACATAATTATGAAATCAAAATAACATAGAATCATAAGAGCACTCAATTCAAAATATCAATAAATAGCAAGCATCTTTATTCTTAAGTAACCATAATTAAAGTAGTTCTAATCACTTACCATTCATCACATCCTATAACTACTTCTTTCCATAGGCTTATGTCTTCATCTTTATCTCCATTACTCAAAGGAACGCATATCATGGATACAAATCAAGTGTTTTCGTGGGTTATAATATATTTTCAAAGGGTAATTGATTTTTAGAAAATTGAGGTTTCTAACCTCGAAGTGTTCATGATTTGGGTTACTAACTCCCATTTTTGAGGCTACTAGCACTCTAGAAGGACTCCTTTTTTATTTTTTTTTCAGAGGGACAATATTTCTGCAATTCCATGCCTTTTTCCAAGGGTTACTAACTCCTTTTGTTAAAGAAAAGATTGACAACAATGGATTGAAATAATTTTTTTTAAAGTATGCAGAAATACCTCTTCTCCTCTTGCATGAAAGCACTTCTTTTGAAAACAATTTTTTAACTACCCTTTTATATAAGTAGTCCCCCACACTTGTTCTTGACATATCCATAACATACTATCATAATTGTAATTTCAATAAAAATTAAACACAAGTTCTAGAAATAGGCACTCATAGAAATAATAAACAATAAGATCATATCACAAAACTCTAATTATACGTAATTCTAAGAAATCGGATATCATATTATCAATCAATCAATCAAATAAAACTTTCTTGACAATTCTAAGCATTTTTCAATCAAAATTAAATCAATCAATTAATACATGTAAAATTTTCAAAATTTTCGAAAAAATTATGGCATTTTTTTTAATGCATGTAAACTTCCTATTAGACTCTCTCCCCCACAAAAAAAGACACATTGCCCTCAATGTGGAAACACATAAGAAATTGACACAAAAAATTATGCATGCTCATGTGGTGTATTTAAATGCAGAAAATAAAAACTAAACTAACAATTAATTCATATCAAAGAACAGGCAAGCAATCAAAGCAATCAATCAAGACAAATAATGCAAGGAAAATTAAAAAGATAGAGTTAAGAAAGCTTCTCTGTTTGTAGGCATAAGCTCCATCATTGCTTCTGAAACTGGACTCCTTTCGAATTCATCTTGCAATTGTCCAAATTAAGCTCCATTTGCTCTCCTTCGATTCTTCATGTAAAGTCATTGGGTTGCCTCCCAATAAGTGCCTTTCTTTAAGAGTCTTTGGCTAGACTGCCTTAAAGAAATTATTCTTCAAGGGTGAAGGAACTATGGATATATTCCTTCAACAAATCCACAATGATTTTGAGAGTATCATTGATGGCTTTGAGAATTTCAAGTTGAATTTTATCAAGACTTGAAATCATCAAAGGTGATGGCACGGGCATGGCCGGTGGTGGCACGGTGAATGGACGGTAATGGCTTGGTAATGGCGCGACTTTGGGCGGATATGGCCTGGTAAAGACATAAGGTGGCGCGGTAATGGCCGGTCCTAACCAGGTGGGGCGCGCGGAAGATGTAGCGCTGGCCGGGCATGGTCGAGCACTTGATTCGGCTGTGGCCGGTCCTAGCCGGGCATGAGGCGCGACTGGGGCTTGTGGTGCCGGGCATGGCCGGGCATGAGGCTCGGATGGAGCGGAGGAAGGCGGGCTCAACCGGGCAGGCGGCGTGGATGGCCGGTTGTGGTGCGCGGAGGAGTCCGGGCGTTGCCAGGCAGATGGCTCGGATGGCCGGGCACATGTCTCGACGCGACTCGGGTATGGCCGGTCCTATCTGGGCCATATGTGATGATGGTCGGGCCACAGCCGGGCAATGGCCGGCTGGGTTAGCTCGATCATGACCTTGAGCGTCTTCCATTGGTTCCTTGGCTTCCGTCTTCTGTTTCTCTCCGTGTGGCTGAACTCTTTGCTTGTTGGCTTCTTGCTCTTCCTTTGAGGTTGAAAATTCCGTCATTCGGGATAGTTCTTCAAACGCAAAGTATGCATTCTTCGGGATTCTCTTCAATATTGGAGTTCGACTAAAGGAATCAACAAGAACTCGATCTTCGAGTCCTAATCCTCCATAGAAGATTTGGATTAGAATTCCCTTATTGAATCCATGTTGAGGGTAATCGATACACAACTTCTTAAATCTCCCCCAAAATTGGTGGAAATTCTCGTTGTAGTGTTGTCGAATGTCTCTTATCCTTTGTCTTCCTCTGGAAATCTGATCAGGCTTTGTCGATGAAGATTCTTAACTGGCTTTCTTCTTAGCACTTTTAACACTCACAACACAAACAAACTTGTTAGAGTTCAATGGCGATTGAGATGAAATTCTAGGGTGGATTACATCACCATCGAATTCCATGGTCAATGAACCATCGAATACATCAATCTTAGTATGAGAAGTTCTTAAGAAAGGTCTTCCTAATAAAAGAGGACATTGATCTTTCGAATATGCCATCTCCATAACAAAGATGTCAATAGGAAAAATCAAGTGTTCAACTTGAATTAAGACATTCTCTAGAACACCTTTGGGATGAACCAAAAATTATCAGCTAACTGCAGAATCACATCAGTAGTTTTCAAAGGACCAAGATTTAAAGATTGATAAAAAGAAAAAGGCATAACGCTTAAAGATGCTCCTAAATCTAGCATAGCATTCTCTATAACACTTCTTCCAATAGAACAAGTAATAGAAAACGTACCTGAATCCTTGCACTAAGGAGGTAAACTCTTTTGAAGCACAACAGAGACATTAACTCCAGCATTTACCTTACCTTGTAACCTTTTCTTGTTGGTACAAAGTTGCTTAAGTAACTTTGTATAATTTGGAATTTGTTGAATAGCATCAAGAAGTGAGATGTTGACCTCAACTTTTCGAAGTATCTCCAAAATATCTTGATCATCATCTTCTTTCTTTGACTTCTTCAATTTTGATGGAAAAGGTGGCGCGGCATGTACCTTGGGATCAGTCTTGTCGGCGACTATCTCCTTGGCTTTTTCCATGGTGGTTGCGTCATCTTTTCTTCTGGGATCATCTTCAATCTTGATTTCTTTGTCAGGCACTTGCAATTCTTCTTTGGTGTAGCTCGGCTCTCCTTCATCTTGTGCGGCATGGGTAGGAAAAGGGTTTTCCAACTCTTTTCCACTCCTTAAAGTGATTGCACTTACATTCTCCTTAGGAGGTACCTTTGGTTGAGATGGGATCCTTTGTTGACCTTGTGTCTTGAGTTCACTCATGTCACTAGCCAATTGACTGATTTGTTTCCTCATCATCTCCATAGCTTCTCTCATTTGTTGCATCTCGACAGCTTGTGATGATTGTTGAAAACTAGGCCTTTGATAATTCATTGGCCTTCCTTGATAGTTACCTTGGTTATCATATTGTTGACTTGGTTGCTCGGCTCTCCAATAAGGTTCAGGCTTCCTTTGATATGCTCCTTGTATTCCAACAACATTGACTTCTTGCGCGGTGTGTTCCAAAGAAGGGCACTTATCAGTGTAGTGTCCTTGTTTACAAATTCAACAAATCTTAGGCACACTTGAAAAATTCGCATTGAATAAATCAGTGAGCGCAGCGACTTGCTGATTTGTTTCTTGAAGTTGTTGCTCCAGTGAGGTGGAATGGGTAGAGACTTCATATTTCTTTGCTCGAAATTGCTTAATCACCAAACCGCTTTAATAGAGGGTTGAAGTATGTTAGATAAAGTCCAAGTCCGCTAGATGTGCACTAAAGTTAGATCTCAGAAAGGCCTTTGACTCTCACAGCTGGGATTTCATCATTAGAGTTTTACAGGTTGTGGGGTTGCCGAATGAATTTATTAATTGGATTGCAGCAAGCGCCAAGCATTATTACTCCAATGTTTTATGTGGTAGTAAATGGAAGCTTAACTGGCTATTTCATTGGAGCCAAAGGGTAAGACAAGGGGATCCCATTTCCCCATATCTCTTTGTTTTATGCATGGAAGTTCTCTCATAATTGTTAAATAGTGTTGCTGCTAAGGGAGTGTTTAAATACCACACTAAATGTCACCTTTTGGGCATCACTCATTTAGCTTTTGCAAATGACTTGCTAATCTTCGTACATGGCTCTAAATCATCAATTCAGACTATTAAATCCATTCTCCAAGACTTCTCTTTATTATCCGGATTGCAGGTCAATAATTCTAACAGCGAGTTATTTTCTTCAGGAGATCCAAGGGAAGTTCTTGATGAAATCCACAAGTTATTAGGCTTTAAATTCAACTTCCTTCTAGTAAGATATCTAGAAGTTTCTTTAACTACAAAGAAGCTGAAGTCTCATGAATGTGTGCTGTTAGTTGAGAAGATCACTGCCAGGATTAACAGTTGGACTGCTAAACACTTGTCATACGCAAGTAGATTACAACTTGTTCAATCTGTTCTTGAAAGCTTACATAAATTTTGGTGCTCTTTTTTTTTTTTTTTTTTTTATGCTACCCCATAAAATTATAAAGTAGATGACCTGATTATGTGCCTCTTTTCTATGGAAAGGAAACTCAACCAAGGCAACATGGGAGGGATTCAGTTTGTAAGCCCAAGGTTGAAGGTGGACTAGGGCTGAAACTGATGATAGAATAAAATGTGGCTTGTCGTTTTAAAATCATTAATTTATCCTTTCAAATTTTGGATCTCTATGGGTTGCTTGGTTAAAAGAGTATGTCCTTAAGAACTTTTCATTTTGGGATTATAATATCTCTTTGCAAAATAGCTGGTCATTGAGAAAATTCAAGAAATTAAGAGCTTTATCGTCACCTATATTCCAACAACTACAACCGAATTTTAAAGTCCATCATGTGTGGCAAATGATTAGGCAGAAACAACAAAAGGTTAAGTGGCATCGGCTATTATGGTTATCCAATAATGTTCCAAAGCACTATTTTGTTGCTTGGCTAGCTGTGTTAATTAGGTTGTCAACCAAAGATAGGTTGCAAAAATGGGGCATACCTTTAAATAATAATTTATGCTTAGTTTGTCACCAATACCCTAAGACGAGGGATCATATATTTTTCATTTGTGGTTACTCAAATGATATTTGGAAGAATGCACTTATCTTGTTTAACTAGAGATCCTAAAGATTGGAACTCAGAATTCCAATGGGGAATGGCTAAGCTCAAAGGCAAAGCTCTGCTAACTTTGTTTTGTAGACTTGTTTGGAATGCTACTATTTACTCTGTCTGGTGTGAGAGAAACGATAGATTGTTTGGCAAGCCTTCCTCTTCTCAATTATTAATGAAAATACCTGTTGTTATCCAAGGTAAGATGCATTGTTTGAAAGGAATTGCAAAGGATCCTATCAAGCTTTTGCTTAGTAAGAGATGACACTTCAACGAAGACATCTTTGCACCTCAGTGTAAATAGTTTCTATAGGTTTGTTTTGGTGATTGTACAGTCCTACTAAAAGAAACAAATTTTGTAAAACTGTAGTAAATTAACAGCTTTTTACATGACATACAATCTAACAATTAATCTAAAAAAAGAAGGTTTGTACAAAAAGAAAAGTAACAAAATTTGAATATGTTGTCGATTAAGAGCTACAGTTAGATGAAGTCAAAGTGCCAGTGTTCTCAATGAAGGGGTTAAAGTCTCCGGGTGTAGATGGCATTCAACCTATTTTTTATTAGAGAAATTGGGAAATTGTGAAGAATACCCTTTTTTAGTTGGTTAACTCTAATTTGGCCACCGGTAAGGGTGATTTAAAAAGGTTGGATGCTCATATGGTTTTGATTCTGAAGGGGCCGAACCCTACTTCAATGAAAGAATTTCGGGCAATCACTCTTTTGAACACATCCTATAAGATTTTGTCTAAAGTCCTGGTGAATAGGTTGAGACCTGTGTTATAGAGAATTATTGGACCTTTTCCAAAATAGCTTCCTTGCTGGCCGTAGCACCATAGATAACATTTTGATTTTTGATCACACAAGAGGTTTTTCACTTGCTTATGGGTTGCAAGGTCGATTAGGGGGAATGATTTTGAAGATTGATCTCCAAAAGGCATATGACAATGTTTCATGGTGTTTTGTATGTGAGGTACTTGAATTCTTTGCTTTTCTAGTTAAATTGATTAATTTGATTATGTTTTGCATAACAAATACAAATCTTGCGGTGATTTGGAATTGAGATATTTTGCCTTCAAATAAACCTCAGCAAAGACTCCATCAATGAGATCATTTATCACCATATATCTTCAATTTGGTGATGGAGAGGCTTTCGTATATGATTTTGGAGCATGTGGAGTACAAGATTTGGCAGCCTGTAAAATCCTCACAATTGGGTCCTAAAGTGTCACTTATGTTCTTTGTGGATGATTTGATGTTGTTTGCAAAGGCTTTGGAGCTAAGCTCAGGTGGTTGTAATTTTGGAGGTCTAAGAGAAATTTTTTAAGGCATCGAGGCTTTCGCTGAATTTGCAGAAGTCAAAAGATTTAGGTTTCGCAGTAATGTTCATCGGCAAAAGGCAGTTACTTTAAGCCGACAGTGTGGCATCCCACTCACATAGGATTTGGGAATTTACTTGGGTGTTCCTATTATTCATGGTAGAGTTTCCAAGGTAACTTATGATCATTTGGTGGGTAGAGTTCTGAATAAATTGGCAAGATGGAAGAGGAAAGTTTTGAGTTATATAGGGAGGCGAACTTTGATCAAGCCACTTTGAGCTCAATTCCCACTTATACAATGGAAAGTGCTTTGTTTACAGCTTCGATTATCGAAAGATTGGATCAGGTTAATAGGATTTTCATTGGGGAGGCGAGGTAGAAAAATCTCAAGGACACTTGGTAAATTGGGATCGTATCTGCAGGCCAAAAAATAATGGGGGCTCAGGACTCTTGCAGATGTGTTTGCAGGCTAAGCTTGCAAATGTCGCTCTTTTGGCTAAGACGAAATGAAAATTGCAAATGAGACAACAATCTTTATGTTTGGAAGTTTTTCGGAAGAAATATAATCAGTCGTTAGCAAATCACAAAATAATCCCCACAGATTCCTAACTAATTAGATAGGGCAAGCAGGGGTCGAATCCAGCAGAGAAGGGGAATAGACTTATCCAAAGATAAATATTCTCTAAGAATGACTAAAAAACAGGGGATTAAAAATAACAATTATATAGAAAAAAAACAATTAAACTAAAATAAAGCAAACTAAATTAAATCTAAACTATGGCAATTAATAAAGAAAACAATAATTAGAGGCATACTTCTTCTCCAATGGTAGAAATCAATCAAACTAACTATGGATCCTTGATTTAATATATGAATTTAATATTCTATTCTTAATTAAATAATTGGTATAGAGATAAATCCCTTACATGTATATTAGATAAGATTTCCCTTTTGAGACTTAAAATATCCCTATTAATCTTAACAATTAATTTCCCTTTTGAGGCTTAAAAATTACTAAGACCAAAGCATTAAGAACAATTATTCACACATGCATATCAAGTATAACCAAACTTATTAATTAAAGCATATCACAGACAAGAATTTATAAGGTTTAGTAATCTCATTGAACCCATGGGTCGTGGTATCCAATTTATTACCTCACAATCAAACTTGGATTGGTCGTCCTAAGCTTGATTTAACTATAGATCAATCCAATTACATCATTAGTGGCCACATAAATTAATAATTATCAAGATCATAAAATAAAACAGAGATTAGCAAACTATAAAACCAAGAACAAATATCAAATTATAAGCACACAAATCTCACCATAATTATTTGATTAAAATCACCAAAGAATAAGAAGTATTAAGAATTTAGCTACTCATAGATTTGGAAAATTCCATGAGAGGCATAAGAAAACTTACAGACTTGAAGGGCTGAAATCCTACCTTGGCAAACCCTAAGAATATCGCACCCCTCTTCAAGAAGAAGGGGTGTCGACACCCTTAGCTAAAACTAGAAGACAACTAGAACTAGAAAAATAATAGAGGAAGAGAAAAAAATAATGAATTGTGATTGTGTTCTTTAAGGTGGGTATTTATAGTGGACTAATCAGGCTCCTAATAGACTTAGGAATAGCCTAGGACGGTTTAACTGCTTAACTTGGTCTCCAAGTTGGCTTAAAAGTCTTCCTGGGCTGACTTAGAGTAAAAATCGGATTTCTGGAAAAACTGCTTCTGACTAGGAACTTCGACATCAATTTCGGACTCGAAGATGGCAGAATTGGGTTTCGGGCTTCAAAGAAAAGTTGCAGATCTCGGAGTCCTCTTTCCAACTCATATTCACACACATTATTTGGAGGTCTAAGTCAAAAGTTATGGCTTTGTTACCGAGACTACGCAGAATCGTAATCCAACTAGGACTAGTATTGCGGGAATTGGATATTTCACAGGGTTTGTGCGGCACAAATTGGGGCTTTGACTCCAATTGTGGGCCCATATGGGCTAGTTATTATCCCATATAAAATATTCATAAATCCATGTCTTCAAGGTCTCTCCAAAGCATGTCTTCGTTCCATCGCAATTTAAGTTCAATCCTTAGTTCTTTCTTCTTGAAATATTTCTTCAATGATCTCATGACTTGAAATTGTCTTCAATTAATCTTTAATCACGAATTTTGAATCTCCAAATCTTCACTAAAAAATGCTAAGTCAATATTTGTGTAAAAAGTCATCAAATTAGCTCCAAAAATTGTGAAAAACAACAAGTTTTCACTTTTCTTCTCTTCAAGACCTAAAAACACAAATACTTGCAAAATAGGTTAAAATCACACATAAAAATATCAAAAAGCATAGGAAAATGATCATAAAAATAGGGTATATTTTGGCTCGATCATAATTTCCCCCACACTAAACCTTTGTTAGTTCCTAGCAAACTAGTGCATAAAAACTAAGAAAATAAAAATGCAAATAAATATTCCACTTTCGTAGGTGTACGATGGCACTTAGCACGTGACGCAAGCCATTTAAACCTAAGACTGATAGAGGTACTTAGGAGGTGTTATGTGACCTGAGGGTTTTTTTAACTAGGACGATACCCACAAACATGTTTAAACTGACTCGATAGACTCTGGTTAGTGTTAAACTATAGACATACATTGGTTCAAAGGCTTTAAAAATCATTCTTTTCGAAAAATCAATTTGAATGCATACACATATCAAGGATCAATGCAATCATAAATTAGAATAACAAAGAATAATAAGAGCACTCAATTCAAAGATCAAGAAATAGCAAGCATCTTTATTCTTAAGTAGTTCTAATCACTCATCATTCTTCACATCCTATAACTACTACTTACCATAAGCTTGTGTATTTATCCTTATCTCCATTACTCGAAGGAAGGTAATATCATGGATACAAATCAAGGGTTTTCGTGGGTTATAATAGATTAAAGGGTAATTATTTTTAGAAAATAAGGTTACTAACCTTGAAGTGTTCATGATTTGGGGTTACTAACTCCCTTTTCTTTTTTTCTTTTTTTTTCAGAGGGACAATACTTCCGCAATTCCATGTCTCTAATCCTCTTTCAAGGTTACTAACTCCTGTGTTTTTTTTAAAGAGTGACAGTGGAAAGATAAAAAATACCTCTTCTCCTCTTCATGAAACCACTTCTTTTATAAAAATAGATTTTTTAACTACCCTTTTTATAGGTAGTCCCCCACACTTGTTCTTGACATATCCATACCATACTTTCATAATTGTAATTTCAACAAGATTAAACGCAAGTTCTAGAAATAGATAATTATAGAAGCAATAAATGAATAAGATCATATCACAAACTCTAATTATACCTAATTTTAAGAAATAAAATGACATGCTAAAAATCAATCAATGAATAAAACATTCTTAAAAATTCTAAGCATTCATTAATCATAATCAATTTAATCAATTAATATATGCATGAAAAATTCAAAATTTTTGAAAAAATTATGGCATGGATCTATGCATGTAGACTCTCTCCCCCACGCTTAAAAGACAGTCCTCAATGTATGAATTGTAACAAAAAAATAAAAAATTTAAGGTTTTTTGAAATTTTTGGAAAAATCATATGAATGCATATGTGTAACAAGTGTGGTTTTAAAAGGGATGAACTAATGAAAAGACTTGAATCACAAAGATAGTTTATACCCAATCAAATTCAAGCAATTCAAAACATCAATCATAGCAATCATAGCATATGAGTCATAATTAAGATCCAAATCAAACCATAGAAAATAACAAACAAGATTCAAAAGCAAACAATTAATTCAAACCAAGGAATATGCAAGCAATCAAAATTAGGCAATCAAAACAATGCAATGTAAAGAAAAAGTAAATGAGATAAAGTTTAAGAAAGCTTCTCCATTCCCAAGCATAAGCTCCATTTGCTCTTCTTTGCAATCTCCAAAAACGTAAGCTCCATTTACTCTCCTTTTGTTTCCTCAATATGAAATCCTAAAAAGAAAAATTAAAATAAAAGAAAGAAAAAATAAAGGTTAGTAAAAATATTGGGTTGCCTCCCAATAAGCGCCTCTCTTTAAGGTCTTTGGCTAGACTGTCTTAAAGAAATTATTCTTCAAGGGTGAAGGAACTGTGGATGTATTCCTTCAATAAGCCCACAATGATCTTGAGAATATCATTCATGGCTTCGAGAACTTCAAGTTGAATCAAATCAAGATTCGGAATTGGCAAAGGGCATGTAGCACGGGCTGGTACGGTCATGGCCGGTGGTGGCCGGTCTTGGCATGGTTGTGGCTGGTCCTGGAGCGACGGTGGCCGGTCTTGGCATGGTTGTGGCCAATCCTGGCCAAGCTTGGCGCACAGATGGCCAGGCCACAGCCGGCCTAGCATGCTGGTGTGACACGGGTTTGGCCAGGCAGCAGCCGGCCAAGCAGGCTAGGTTGGCTCGGCGGTGGCCTTGAGTTGCATCCCTTGGTGCTTCGGCTTCCATTCTTTGCTCCTCTTTCTTTGACATTGAGTTGTCAATTTCCTTGGGTGGTGGAACTCCTTGATGGTTACTAACTTCAAGCTTGTCCTTTGTTTTCTTCTTCTTAAAGCTAGGTGGCTCAATTGCTTTAGACAAAGCTTCCAATGCTTAATATGCATCATCAGGGTTTTTATCAAGCAATGGGGTGTTGCTGAAAGTATCCATAAGAATTTGATCATCAACACCCAATCCTTGGTAAAAGAATTCGATCAAAATTCCCTTGGGAAATCATGTTGAGGGCATTCAGCACAAAGATTCTTGAATCCATCCCAATATTGGTAAAAATTATCCTCTTTGCGTTGTTGAATGGTGTACAACTTCTTCCTCCACTTGGAAATTTGCTCCAGGGTCATCGTTGAAGATTCTTCATTTGTTCCTTTCTTAACCCTTTTAGATTTCACAACACAAACAAAATCGTTAGATTTCAAAGGTAATTATATGAAATTTTAGGGTAGATAATATCACTATCAAGTTTAATGGTCAAAGAACCATTGAATACATCGATCTTGGTATGAGAAGTTCTTAGGAAAGGTCTTCCCAATAAAAGAGGACATTGATCTTTCGAATGATCCATCTCCATAACAAAGATGTCAACAGGAAAAAATCAAATGTTCGACTTTAATTAAAACATTCTCTAGAACACCTTTGGGGTGAACCAAAGATCCATCAGCTAACTACAGAATAACGTTAGTATTTTTCAAAGGACCAAGTGATCATACCAAACTTATGCATGTTTTTATGGTCATTTTCATATGCTTTTGAATGTATTTGTGTTAGAGTTTACCCAATAATGCTTACATTTGTGATTGTAGGTGTTCAAGAGGTAGAATGTGCAAATATGTTGATTTAGACACTTTTTGGAGCTATTTCAATTGATTTTTGGCACAAAGGTTTTTCATGGATTTTCTTGGAAGAAATTGGAGATCTCATGTTCATGAATGAAGAGTCTATGGAGTCAATTTTATGCCTATTGAAGTCATAAAGTTGAAATCTACAAAGTTTCAAAGCAAAGGAATAAGAAGAATTCATGTTGCAAGAGGACATGTCGAGCCATCATGAGGACATGGGTGATCAGGATTAAGACCTGGGTGCTCAGGCAAACCATGTGGGCGCCCAGGGGGAGTCGGGGCCCTTGTCCGCGCGCACCACTAGCCACTTGTGGGTGTCTTCATGCTGAAACTTTTTCCTTTCTTTCTAGATTTGGTGAGAGTTCGGGAAAACAATCATAACTTTTGATCCAGAACTCCAAATGAGGTGTATGAATATGCACTGGAAAGCTAACTCCGAGAGCTACAAGTTTCATGTTTTGGTCGAGATCCAGTTTTGTCGTTATCGTGGATGAAAATGCCCCTTACGTTTCTATAAACAAGCTGGACCTAGAAAAGCCCATGAAATCAAGTCCAAATTGATATGTTTAGCCTAAATTGGTATTTGGAGATAGCCCAGACCTGGAGGAAGAAATTCCACTCAATTAAAAGAGGTTTAATGAGCTTAAAAGTCTATTTTGTCCTAGGTTAAGTTTTCCCTAAGTCTCTAGTATAAATAGACATCTTTTCTCTCTAAAAAAAGAGGTGAGATGATTTGGAGAGCTAGGGGAAGCTGCCGGTCAGCCTCTTTCTTTCTAGGTTTTTCTATTCCTTTTTCTTTTGATGGCTACTCATTTTCATGAGTAGCTAATCTTTTATTTCTCTAATGTAGAATCTTATTGATCTCTTGATTTTTTTTATTTATGGGGAGACTTTTGTTCTTAATAATTTGATTTTCTACTTGAATATGTTTCTTATCCCTGTACTTCGTCTTATGTGTTCATGTTTTGATGGATTTGGAGGCCTACTTATCTTGATAATTATGAATACTATTGTTAGAATCAATTTAGCTTGAGTCAAGCTAATATTGGTACAAGTGACAATTGTAATTCTAGGAATCCTAGGTTCAATGGGATTATCAAACCTTGTTGAAATCTATAGGCCGAGATGGAAATAGATGTAGATGAGATTGGTTATGATTTATCACGCAAGTGGAAAAATATAATCTTAATGCTTGTTCTAGAAAGGGTGAAACCCAGATCAGAACAATAGAAGTAAATTTTAGCGAGATGTGGATTAATCTTATTAGCATGTTGGAATTAGCATTACGTCTGTTCCTAGACCAATTATTCAAGTGGAGTTGTTTAAGATATTAGGGAGATTATTTTGTTCTAAGGAAAGTTGATGCCTACGTCTTAGGATATATACTGCTTTGGAATAATTTATGATGCTTAATTGATTGGCAATTAATATCAAATTCATGATTTGTGTCAATGATCCATATTAATCTTGTCATGAGTGAATTTGATTTTATATTGGAGGCTTGTTTAATATAGTTGGTTACTTGATTTATTTTGGTCATAGTTTATTTTGCTAGCTATAATTTAGATTACCAAATCTCAACTTTCAAACTTCTCATTCTTAACATAATTAATTAGTAAAGAAATTGTCCTCTCTCTTTGTGGATTCGACCCCTACTTACCCTAGCTATTTAGTTAAGTTTTGTGGGGATTTATCTTGTGATTGCTCAACGACTCGATCAGCAAGATTCAAAGATTTATAAAAAGAATAAGGCATTACGCTCAAAAAAGCAACTAAATCAAGCATAGCATTTTCAAAAATACTTCTTCCAATAGAATAAGTAATAGAAAACGTACCTGGATCCTTGCACTTAGGAGGTAAATTCTTTTGAAGCACAGCAGAAACATTAGCTCCTACACTTACCTTACCTTGCAACCTTTTCTTGTTGGTATTTGTTGAATGGCATCAAGAAGTGGGATGTTGACCTCAACTTTTCGAAGTATCTCTAAAATATCTTAACTATCATCTTTTTCTTTGATTTCTTCAATCTTGAAGAAAAAGGGGCATGTACCTTGTAATCCTTAGGCTTGACAGTGGCGTTATCTTTATCTTTTTCTCCATCCTTAACAGCTTCAATAAGAATGGGTTCATCTTCAATCTTGATTGCTTTGTCAAGCACTTGCAATTCTGCTTCTGTAGTGCAACTCGGCTCTCCTTCATCTTGTGCGGTATGGGTTGGATAGGATTCTTCTAACTCTTTTCACTTCTCAAAGTAATTGCACTTACATTCTCCCTAGGAGGTACCTTTGATTGTGATTGGATCCTTTGTTGACCTTGTGTCTTGAGCTCACTCATGTCACTAGCCAATTGACTTATTTGTTTCCTCATCATCTCCATAGCTTCCCTCATTTTTTGTGTCTCGATGGAAACTTGTGAAGATTGTTGGAAATTAGGCCTTTGAAAATTCATTGGCGTTCCTTGATAGTTACCTTGGTTCCCATATTGTTGATTTGAATGCTCGACTCTCCATCCAGGATTTGAGTAGGGTTCAGGTTTCCGTTGATATGCTCCTTGGATTCCCACAGCATTGACTTCTTGAGTGTTGTCTTCCAAAGAAGGCCATTTATCAGTAAAGTGTCCTTTTGAACAAGTACCACAAACTTTAGGCACAATAGCAAAGTTCGCATTGAACAAATCAGTGAGCATAGCGATTTGTTGATTCGTTTCTTGAAGTTGTTGCTCCAATGAGGTGGAATGGGTAGAGATTTCATTGATTCTTCTTGTATTGCCTTCTCTTGATGCATAGTCTTCTCGAGATCCAAACTGTTGAGTGTTTGCAGCCATATTTTCCACTAAAGTCCAAGCATCGGTGGGAGTCTTTTCTATGAAAGCTCTTCCACTTGCAGAATCTATGAAAGATCTGTTAGACGGTAGTAGTCCTTCGTAGAAATATTGGATCAGCAACTGCTCATTGATTTGGTGATTAGGGCAGCTCGTGCACAGTGTCTTGAAACGTTCCCAATACTCATGCATTGTTTCTCCATGGCGTTGCTTAATTCCACAAATTTCCTTCCTTATACTTGATACTTTATGAGCAGGAAAGTAGTTTTCCAAGAACAATTTCTTAAGGCTCGTCCAAGAGGTGATTGAACCAGTAGGTAAAAGGTATAACCAATCTTTTACACGGTCCACAAGAGTGAACGGAAAAGTTTTTAGCTTGCAATGATCTTCAGGAATACCTTGAATACTTGTTGATGCACAGGCAATCTGGAAATCTGTAAGATGTTGGTGAGGATCTTCTCCATGAAGACCATGAAATTTGGGTAAAATCTGAATAAATCCAGATTTTATCTCAAAGGTTCCAGTCGAATCTTGGTATCGAATTGCTAAACGTTGTTCATTAACATTTGGTGCAGCAAGCTCTCTCAGAGTTCTAGGAGCGTTGTCATTTGCCATGTCTTGTGATGATGTTGAAGAAGCGGTTGATTTAGGGGAATTAGCTTGAGAACTCAAAGGGGATGACTCCTCTCCTTGTTGTCGACTTGATCTCTCCTTCCTCAGTGAAAAGAGTGTTCTTTCTGGCTCAGGATCAAATTCGAAATCTTCTATACCACTACCTCTTGTGTTTGGCATGCAACTTCCTAGAAAAATCAAAAACTTAAAAGAAAAATTAGTTGTAAAAGTTCTTACACAAAAATAAAAAACCTAAACTGAAAAAAGAAAAATTCTGAGAGATGATTAAATCTTCAATCTTTTCCTTCCTTCCCCGGCAACGACGCCAAAATTGTGATCAGTCGTTAGCAAATCACAAAATAATCCCCACATATTCCTAACTAAGTAGAAAGGGCAAGCAGTGGTCGAATCTCACAGAAAAGGGGAAAAGACTTATCCAAAGATAAAACTTCTCTAAGAATCACTGAAAAACAGGGGATTAAAAATAACAATTATAGAGAAAAAACAATTAAACTAAAATACATCAAACTAAATTAAATCTAAATTATGGCAATTAATAAAGAAAACAATAATTAAAGGCATACTTCTTCTCCAATGGTAGGATTCAATCAAACTAACTATTCTTAATTAAATAATTGGTCTAGAGATAAATCTCTAACATGTATTTTAGATGAGATTTCCCTTTTGAAGCTTATAATAGCACTATTAATCTTAACAATTAATTTCCCTTTAAAGGCTTAAAAATTACTAAGACCAAGGCATTAAGAACAATTATTCACACATGCATATCAAGTATAACCAAACTTATTAATTCGAGCATATCACATACAAGAATTTATAAGGTTTTCTAATCCCACTGAACCCATGGGTCGTGGTATCCAATTTGTTACCTCACAATCAAACTTGGATTGGTCGTCCTAAGTTTGATTTAACTATAGATCTATCCAATTACATCAATAGTGGCCACATAAATTAATAATTATCACGATCATAAAATAAAACAGAGATTAGCAAACTATAAAACCAAGAACAAATATCAAATTATAAGCACACAACACCATAATTATTTGATTAAAATCACCAAAGGATAAGAAGTATTAAGAATTTAGCTACTCATGGATTTGGAAAAATCCATTAGAGACATAAGAAAACTTGCAGACTTGAAGGGCCGAAATCCTTCCTTGGCAAACCCTAAGAATATCGCACCCCTCTTCAAGAAGAAGGGGTGTCGACACCCTTAGCTAAAACTAGAACTAGAAAAATAATAGAGGAAGAGAAAAAATTATGAATTGTGATTGAGTTCTCTAGGGTTAACATACGGTGGGTATTTATAATGGAATAATTACACTCCTAATAGACTTAGGAATAGCCTAGGACGGTTTAACTCCTTAACTTGGTCTCCAAGTTGGCTTAAAAGTATTCCTTGGGCTGACTTAGAGTAAAAATCAGATTTCTGAAAAAATTGCTTCTAACCAGGAACTTGGACATCAATTCCGGACAGAATTTGGCTTCGGGCTTCAAAACAAAGTTGTAGATCTCTGAGTCGTCTTTCCAACGCATATTCACACGCATTATTTGGAGGTCTGAGTCAAAAGTTATGGCCTTTTTACCGAGACTGCGCAGAATCTTGATCCAACTAGGACTAGTATTGCGGGAATTGGATATTTCACAGGGTTTGTGCGGCACAGAATGGGGGTTTAACTCCAATTGTGGGCCCAGCTGGGCTGGTTATTATCCCATATAAAATATTCATAAATCCATTTCTTTAAGGTATCTCGAAAGCATGTCTTCATTACTTCGCGATTTAAGCTCAATATTCAGTTGTTTCTTCTTAAATTTTTTCTTCAATGATCTTCATGACTTGAAATTGTCTTCCATTATTCTTCAATCACGAATTTCGAATCTCCAAATCTTCACTAAAAAATGCTAAGTCCATATTTGTGTAAAAATTCATCAAATTAGCTCCAAAAATAGTGAAAAACAACAAGTTCTCACTTTTCTTCTCTTCAAGACCTAAAAACACAAATAATTGCAACATAGGTTCAAATCACACGTAAAAATACCAAAAAGCATAGAAAAATGATCATAAAAATATGGTCTATTTTGACTCGATCAAAATATATGAAAGAAAAGCATTTCGTTGACACTGATGGAAGAGGTCGATGTTCTTCGACTTGGAGGGAAATTTTAAAAACCAAAAACTGTGTTCAACGGGGTTTACGTTGGTCTATTAAGGATGGCAATTCACCTAGTTTATGGTTCGATTGGTGGGTAGTAGATGGTCCTTGATAAATGATATTTAGTTGTCTGATCAAAATCCATCTCCCAATACAAAAGTTGCCTTTATTATTAATGTTGAGGGTAGCTTGAATTGTGACGATATACTGCACTTGTTTTCACCTGCTAAATTAGTGGAGATTCGAGCCAAGCCTTTTTCTTGCAAGCAATGGACGGTGATCAGTGTATTTGGGGTTGGGATAATCATGGTGTTTTTTCAACACGGTCTGCTTATAAGGGGATAGCTAATCATGGAACTTCTGACGTTTGGGCAGGAAAATGCTTGTGGATTTGGAAGTTACCAGTGCTTGAACGAGTGAAGTTCTTTATTTGGTTGTTCTTTTTTAACTGCCTTAATACTTGTGGAGCTTTATACAGAAAAGGTATTCATTCATCTATAGAGTGTTCGTGCGAAGCTGGTATAGAGAATGTGGATCATATTTTTTGTTCATGCCCCTTTTCGATGGGTTTATAGAGTTGTGTCTACCGTCGATTTGGGGTTAAGTTCGAGAGAAATGATTCTTTTCAAGATTGGTTACAACTTAATTCAACGAAAGTGCGAAAAGAACATTCCAAGTTATGTTGGACCTCGCTATTCCCTTCGATTTTATGGGGCTTATGAAAAGCTAGCAATAATTTGGTTTTTAATGGGAATCGACCTCGTGTGGAAGTTATCCTAGGTTATGCCATTAACCTTGCTTCAGATTCTTTTGAAGCTTTCAGTGATCCGTTAGGAGAGGTTAGGAGGAAAGAATGATTGATAACCTGGCAACCTCCACCTAGTGGTACTTGTATTTTGAATACAGATGGCTCCTGTTGCTTTGACGATGGGCATGCTTTAGCTGGAGGATTGATTCGTGACTCGAAGGGGAGATGAGTGATTAGGTTCTTATTGAATATTGGTAGTACATGCAATTTAGAAGCTGAACTTTAGGGTATTTGACAATGTATCATTATGGCCAGGGACCATGGGATAAAACGTCTAATTATTGAGTTGGATGCTCAAGTAGTAGTTCAGTTCTTACACAGTGCAGTGATAGCCTCCTATCCTTGCTACATCTTGATCAAAGATTGTTTGGAGCTCATTAACAGTGATTGGACTGTAAATATTAGGCATATTTGTTGGGAGGGCAACCATTGTGCGAATCACTTGGCGGACTTGGCGCATTCGACATCAAATGGAGTTAGTTTTTTTGAAGAACCCTCTGACTCGATTTCCTCTCTTTTGGAGGACGATTGAGCAGGCCGAGGAGTGTTAAGAATTTAGTTTATGTTGCTTTACTTTTTCTTTGTTCTCAAGTAGCAAAAAACGCATACACGACACTTTACATTTGGTAAAAAATACTAGTACCTCTTTTATTGGGGATCATGATGTGTTGTCTTTCTAGAATTACAATTTTCATGATAATCAAGAAACATATTGAATATATTCATTAATGTTGATAAAATTGAGATCAGGTATGCTATATATACATATTTTAGGATAAAGAGATTGGCATTATATATGCTTTTATTTTATTCTGTTCTTCCTTTTTGGTATATAAAGGAGGGGGGTTAAATGGAAAATAAGAAAAGAAAAACAAGTGGTAGATAATCGTGGCACGTTTCAATTGGAACAACATGTGCATATATTTTGTATATTTGGTGTGTGACAACTTGAGTTTAAACAAAATCAGACAGGACTACAAAGATTATGCCTTTCCATCCTTTATTCAATGAGGGGGGAAAAGAAAAAGAGTGGGGAGTGAGGGAAGCAAAACCAGGTAGAGAAAAAGAAAAAGTTATATATATATATATATATATATATATATATATATACTGCAAATTAAAACCTGAAATAATCCAGCAATATTAGAGATCTTCCCAAGCTGATGAGTCATTTTCCTGGCCATTGCTTGCACTGTGAATCAATTATTTTGGAGGTTGGGCTGAGCCCCATGGGGGGTCTGCCACTTGCTCCTGCTTGCATAGTAAGAAAAATGCTCAAGTGGTTAAATAATAATATATACTAAATAGTATTTGAAAGAACTAGAGAATTTATCAAAGGCCCCTTTTGAGAATCGATGAGGAGACTCCATTTGAATTTTTTTGTCCTTTTCTATCTTTTCTCACTTGCCAAATTACTAAGAAGACCCTAAGTTAGTTTCTAGCCAGTTCTTGCCCTTAAACCCTTTTTTGTAATTATCCTTTCATTTCACATAAATGTTATAATAAATCATATCCCCCTTAATTATCTAGAATTGTAACATCTCTTCAGGCCTTTCATGTCCATATGAAGAAAAGAGTAAACTTAATTTTTGTTTAAGTGCTACACACTTTAGAGGAGGAAACAAAATTGAAACTATTGCACCTGTCCATATACAAACTAATATTTACTATTTATTGCTAATTTTAGGGCATATGATCAATGTTAATAGTATAGTCTTTTAAAGATGCAACACATTTAAAATCATAATACTTTCGAAATTTTCTACATATCAAACAATTTAATTCAAATAAAAAATTGTTCAAAGAAGTAGATTGCTGAACGTCCGACGCGCCAACACGGGCCGATCCACTTGCTTTCATTATTTGCAAAAGGCATGAATATTTGCAAAAAGTACTTGTAAATTAATTAATACCCTCGGAAATCGAAAAAACCTAGCTAGTTAATTTAGTGTATTATGGAAGAATATATAGTTAGTGTTGATTTTTATATGGTAAACTAAATGGATTTAAAGGCAAAAAGGCAATGGTAGCTGTGAAGTATACATCTTGTTCAAGGCTAAAGGGTTTTATCATGTAATAATCAGCATCTCTCAAATGCTTCTATATTTGGATAATTAATTATGACCTTTTAGTCTAAATCATTGTAAGTATTTTAATTGCTGAGAGATAAAGAAATCCAAAACTGGGGTATACAGTACTTTTGATTAATTACCTTGTTTATATTAAAAAATGAAAAGGAGTTTAGTGGTCCCGGTGATGCATCATGACAGAGAAATTCTAACATTGATCATCTTGAACATCACATATGATTTGACGATGGCGAGGCTTTTATTCGTCTTAAATACCCTTTTACTCCTCTTATCTTTTCAAAAATAGATATTTTACCCCCTTACCTTTTTTTGGACACTTTGCTCCTTTAGTTTTCAAATTTGGAACATTTTACTTTAAATGGACGGAAACTAATAGCAGTTCCGTTACATTGCTGGCGTAGCAATGCCAAATCAGCCTCATGTGTGCCACAACATGAGAAAGATTTTTTATAAAGAAGAAAAATCATTAAAAAGGGAAGTTTTAGAAAATATGAATTTTTTTAGTCACATAAGAATTTTAATTTAAAAAAAAAATTCTCTATTTTTATTTCATGTGTGGGCCTCACATGAGGCTAATATGGCAATGGCACGTTAGCAATCTAATGGAGCCATTAAACTTCCATCCATTTAAGGACAAATTATTCCAAATTTGAACATTAAGGGTGCAAAGTGTAAAAAAAGAAAAGAAAAGAAAAGAGGGCAAAATGTCATTTTTTAAAAACTAAGGGGGATAAGGGCATTTAAGCCGTTTTTATTTATGCCTTCTTTTTTTGCTTTTTAATTTTCCTTTTCCTCTTTTACAATTTCCAAATTAACCAAACAATATTAAAGTTTGCAGTTCAACATGAAATTATTGTAAGAAATAGTAGCACTTAGCCTATTGATGAGAGCATTAAACCATATTTGAGAGAAACAACAACTTAAATCTTGCTCTAAATTATATGCTAGAGGTTTTAGAATCTAACAATAATAGTTTTTTTTTTCTTTTCAAATTTAAGAGTAAAGGAAGAAGGACATGACTTGAATCCATATCCTATTGACTTTCTCAACCTCTCAACCATGAAGAGTCGGGAAGTGTTATATATACATAAGGTCTAATATTGAAGCAAACAATATTTAATTTCCTATTCAAGTAGTCATGGTATCATATTTATGACTTTGCCATTATATTTATTGAAAAAGATATATTAAACAAAATGTAAAAAGAAGAAAAAAAAAGTGTGAGCAGTCAAACACCATGATCATCATCACGTATAGAATTGGTTGAGAGTGCAGCATTATTGAGGGTAAGAAAAATATGGCTTCTCTTTTGACTTATTAATTATTTTACTTTGATAGCAACCGCCGGATGTGGGACAATTTCTCATTGTAGTGCCCATAATTCTGCTACGGAAGATTAACCATAAAAAGCTACCAAATTCAAAATAAAAAAGTCTAGGCTTAAATTATGTTTGCTTATTCTAAGAGTAGTTTTCTTTCGGCAAAAAATATCACACCTACCATGTTTCTTAAAATTTGTGAGCTTCATAAGTTTTATGATTAACTTCAACGTTTTTCACAGTCAAAATAAGGTCCAAACACTTAACTCGTTGAGAACACATAATTTTAAATCATCTTTTCTCTAAAAAAAAAGTAGTTTCATTAACAACTATGTCTATTTAAGTGCAATGTCATTTACCCTTATTTTATTTTACAAGAAAAATTATTTGCAAAAGATTTTTTGTAGTACATTATATAGGATTTTTTTTTTGAATAAATTTGTATTCATCCAGAAGTTGCAGGAAAAGAACTGCTATAAAAACAAAGTTACAAAAGAGTTTAGCTGCTAAAAGCAACTACCAAAGTACAACAAAATACTAATCTAAACTCAAGCTCCAGCTATTACAAAGGGAAAATATATTCATGATCAACTATTGAAATCAATATCAGTACTAGGAACTTGTGAACCATTATAATCGAAGCTTTCCTCTACTCTAGTTATATTGTAATCACCAGTAGCTAACCAAGAATTATTACCCACAATAGGTGATAAATTCACAAATGATATCAAAGCTTTCTCCTATCAATCTCAGTATTAGCATCATATACAGCAGTGAAATAAAACTTCCTACCATGATAAACAACATGGCAAGTGACATATCAGTCGCAAGCAACAACAACCTCAAGTTGATAGCAATCTTTCCAAAGGAACCAGCATTACCAACAATAACCTCAAGAAGCAGCATTACTTGCCTTCTCACCTCCCTTTCTTCACCTGAGTAGCCTTTGGTCTAGGTTTAATCTGCAACATAAGCTCTTTCACCTTTTCTGATGCTGCTCTAGGTTTCCTTGCATACAAGTCTTTGTACACAATGGTCTCAGCTTGCATAGAATTGGATTCAGCAACATCTTTTCCGATACTGTCTTGCTGTAAAATAGCATATTTATTTGTATATTGTTTCGAGGCACTTGCCTTATCTTTTCCTATTTCCTCTGGGGTTAACTTCTTACCAGTATCTCTAACATTAGTATGTTGCACAGTAATAACAGGAGTGTTTTGTCTAGCAACACTTGGAGAGGTAGAAATAGAGAGCTCTCCTATCTGCACATGAGTATTTGTAGGTGTATGTATAGGTTTCTCAACAACTATACTTGTATCTACAGTCTTTTCAACAACTTCGTGAACTTTCTTTGGTGTCCACCTTTGCTGCTGACGCGGGGAGAAAAGGTTAATTAATTTGGGCTTTAAGCTGGGTTGAGCTGGTTGGATTCTACTATTATGTTTTGGACACTATTTTATTATTGGGCTTTAGTATTTTGCTATGCTTACTATTTTAATTAGTTTTGACAGGGTATTTAAGGTTTAGAAAACCCTAGTTTATGTAGAATCAAATATTTTTCATAAGTTTATCTCAGTTTATTTTCCTGGTATGGAATTTTTATCAACTGTCATCCAAGTGGATTCTTGGTGAGTTTGATTTCACGCTATACGCTGCGTCAGCTGCATAGGCCTTTTGGGTGCTAATGAGCAATCAACATGACCAAACACATGACAATTTTTGCATTTTGGGGGGGGGGGGGGGGGGTCTCCATGGCACCTCAACACCAATAGCAACAGTTATACCATCTCTTAATTCAACCTCTACCTTACTGGGTATATTAACATCTAGATCAATCTCAACACATACTTTAGCTAAGGAAAGTTTAGCCCTATCCATGTATAAAGGAATACTAAGGCTACTAGCAATATAACTCAATCCTAGCTTAGTGTAAGGCTCAAGTGGCACATTCTTAAGTGTAATCCAAAGAGGAAATTTCTTCATATCGAATTCTAGTCTAGCACCACCAGGTTCCCATTTCTTAATAAACAGAGGTCTATTTATGAATATGCCATGACCCGTTCTCTAACACCCAAGATCTAGTGATTTCATTTGGAAATTTTTATTTGATACAAAGTGAAAATATATTGTTACTATATATTTTTGTTTAAACGAGAGATTGACACAACATTTGTAGTATTTCTTATTTGAGTTGACTATTTGTATAAATATCAAAAGCCGCTCGATAGAACCTAAGGGGGCGTTTGGTTAGGATCACCACTAGTAATCTAAGATCACCAGTGATGCAAGATCACCGGTGATCAAAGATTACATGGGTTTATGGCGATAATCCAGATCACCCTTAGAGGGGTGATCAGGGGTAATCCGGATTACCACACCAAACCAAAAAAATGTAACCAAACGGGGTGATCTGAGATCACCTGCCAAGATCACCAACCAAACGCCCCCTAAAAGTCTAATTAAGACTTCCTTGACTCCAAGTCCAAATATTGTCATGGACTCATGGATGGGAAGTGGGGAATTTTGGTAAGATTTATTTCCCCTTTTGCTGTTGAACCCTTTTTCGTTATTATTATTATTGTTGTCGTTGATGTTGATGTTGTTGTTGTTATTTTGATTGATAACAATATATAATTTTGAATTTATAATAGAACATGGAAAGCGATAAATAAGGAACTTGGAACATATTCTAATTATTAATATATATATATATAGTTATATATATAAATCTTAATTTAAAAGTACGTACGTGCAGAAAGTGTTGATTAAGTACATTACTAAAAAGATTTGTAGAGTTTAATTAAGCAGATATTATTCATATAGTTGAATTTTTCTTTTGGGTGAAAATTATAAATATATAGTTTTTTTTTTGTTGTACTATATATATATATATATATATATATAGTTGATTAATTAGTACGACGTAGAATAATTTATTAAAATAATTTCCTTAAGACTAGGTTTCATATTTAAAAGTTGCTATATATGATTCAATACAAATTGCGCCTTACAAAATTTCCATAAAAGAAAATGGCTTTCTCTCTGATTTTTTCAGTCTTCCTCCCAAGTGAGGATTCTATCTTGTCTTGGTACAAGTTGTTCTCCTTAGATAAGTTTGATGTTTATCTTAAGGATCGGATAGTTAAGATTTTGCTTCCGTTGAAATCCAAGTTTGAATTTCAAATTTGGAGCAAGGGTTCTTTAAAAGGACGAATTTGTGTTCATCACCATGAGTGGTTTTGGTGGTTATCTCATAGTTTTGGGTGTTTGTTTGAGAGTTTTATATTCAAACAGTGTAATTTTAATTCGATGGCAGCGGAGGAGGGTAACCTTTCTAACATGTACTCCAAATTGTCTATTAATGAGGAGGACCAGGGGAGAGTTATCATTGAAAAAAAGTGGCTAGATGACATAGTGGGAGATGAGGAGTGGTTTTGCCTGATTGCAAAATTATTTGCTAAAAAGAGAGTCAAGGCTGATGTGTTGAAGAGTGTTTTCTATCAGGCGTGGGGTTTGGAGAAAGGGCTGATCGTGAGAGAAGTAGGGGAGAAACTGTTTATTTTCAGTTTGAGGATGAATTGGAGAAGGACAAAGTGTTTGTCAAACAGCCATGGATGTTCAACAAGGCGTTGCTGCTGTTCCAGGAGTATGGGGGATTCATGCTTCCGGAGGACATCCAATTCATCTCGTGTCCGTTCTGGATACGAGTGTACAAGGTTCAACCTCGTCTTATGGATGAAAGGATTGGAGCGGCCATAGGCGATTCCTTGGGGAAGGTCCTGGAAGTGGATGTCTCGGATGGTCGGTTCATTCGACTTCGAGTCAGTATTGATGTCAAAAAGCCTTTGAAGAATGGTACTTTCTTGACCCTCCCTGAAGATGGTGGAGAATTATAGGTGAAGTTTCTGTATGAGAAACGTCCGGATGTGTGCTGGGTTTGTGGTATGATTGATCACCAAGAGGGTGATTGCCTGGTAGCGGCACAAATGAGGAAACTAAAGGATTCGTGGAACGTAAATTTTATGATTCCATGTTGATCGAGACTCCTTCTATGGGCTCTCCACGTTTTGAAGGGAAAGAAAATGGAGGGAGGAGAAAGAATCTCTTGAATCCAACCTCTCCAAGGTCTCATGGTGGGATTTCCATTAGTAACCAGAGGACTATCAATGTACAATCTTCGCCGAGGCCAATGGGGAGTAGGGGCGGCCGAATCCCTGAATATATTTCGACGATGGTGACGGGGGCGAACCCGAGAGGGATCCGATACCATGTGGATAGTCTAGTATTACGTGGCAAAAAGGTGGCTTCTGCGTTGGAGGAGGCGAGTGAATCGTGCGAAGGTGATTCCGAGTTTCGAGGCCAGTCTGTTATGAAGGATGCCGATTTTGGAGGAATGGCTGAACTACCTTACGAGGGATTTGTGGTTGATCATGGGTTGGCAGGAAACAATTTGGAAACTGCTGTGCCGAATTTTGTGGGCGCTGGACCCTCCATGGTGCGGAAAATTAGCAAGGAAGGGAGCGTGCAACTGAATCAATGAAGAAGGTAACTGATGATTATTTGGCGCTAAACGTGGGGACTGAGTCAGCTGGATCTGCGGTTAAAGGGGAAAAATCAAACCTAATGTGGAGGCCTCTACTATAGATGCTGTGAAATTGGATGCTGCAAAATTGGCCTCCAAATTGGGCCAAATTATTCCTGGAATAGGGCCTGTGGCAGCGGGTCAACATATGGATGGTGCGGCCCATAATGGACTGATATGCAACAGGGTTAGGGGTGATAATGGGCAA